>VDFB02083436.1:0-72937 GCA_007258455.2 Sequoia sempervirens
TTTAGGGTTTGAACCCTAAAAGGGTGCAATGGAGGAAGGAAATCTTTTTGCCTTAAAGCTTTTTGTTTAAAAATTTATTCATTCTCCTAAGAGGCCATGGCATATGGTGCCTTGGATTTTTCTTTTAAGTCTTTTAAATGTCTCATAAGACTTAGTCACCTTTTTATTAATTTTACATTTGAAATTTAAATTTGAAACTTTATTGAAAGTGATTTTTTAATCATCTTTAATAAATGTTATTATTTAAAATGCAAAATTAATTCCTTCGTTATATTTGACTTAGTTATGAGTCTTTATTTTTGCATTTGTAGTCAATTGTAAAACATTTATTTAAAGTGATAATTTTAAATCACTTTTAAATAAATTTTATTTTTCAATGCAAAAAATTAAATGCTTTAAATGCATATTTTCAAATTATGAGATGGAATCTTTATTATTTGCATTTATTTCAAAATGTAGTCTTTATTTAAAAATGATAATTTATAAATCATTTTAAATAAATGATATCCAAAAATGCAAATGGAAAGTCATTTGAATGCAATTTCAAATAATGAGACTTAGTCAATGAATTCAAATTGAGCTCTAAAAGACTTAGCTTGAGTATTGGAGATAATTGAGGAAACAGTGGCAACATGTTGGAGCAAAGTTAGGGATTTTTGAAGCCCTAAATCAGGAAATCACTTTCAGTTATGAGTTCCATTTGATTGAAGTTCAATCAAGGAGTGATTTGAGTCACAAAATTGGAGTTCACATTCAGTTATGACCCTCTTTTAGAGGGGTTTTTAGTTGCATACGACCCATGAGGTTATTTTGAGTTTGGAGAACCCTTTATGCATGTTTGGAGGAGTTCTCAACAGTCATATGCCATGTTTGAAGGAGAGGGAAGACAACACATATTTTCCTGGAGCCAAAATTTGAATTTGAATTTTGGAAGAATTTTCTATAAGTCCTTCTCTTCTTTCATTATTTTCACTAGTTCTAAGTTTGGTGACTACTGATGTAGTTGATTCATCCTTTATAACTCATTTTTTCTATGACATTTCAGATATTTTTGTAAAGCTTTTTTGCCTTAGAATGCAAGAGAGTCCTGATTTTTAATAGAAGAAGCTTGTTTCCTCCTCAATTATCTTTTTGTTATAGTGTTGTTTAGTGAATAACTTGATTAAAATACTGTGTTATCCTTTATTTTATCAATTCCTTCAATGTTGAATACAAAAGGTAGCATGTTATAGTGCAGGTCTATGAATGTGTTTGTCTTTCAGTTGCATCAAAATTGTGAAAACAATCTTGTTTTCCTTCTTATGAGCATTAAAAAACTGAAGCCTTTCATTAGAAACACTTTTTCAAGCATGTGCAAATGAGTTGTGAGATATTTTAGTTTCTTAAATTGACAGATTTGTTAGTTTCAAAAGCATTCCAAGGTTTATCCATTTGGTGTATCACCCATTAGTCTTAAGTTTATTTTTTCCAAGCTTTATCCTTTTATCCCTTTCCCTCTATTAAAAATCAGTGTTTACAAGAATTATCCAAAGGGAACCAACTCAAAACCTGGAGGTCTATTCTCACCATAGGATACCCACAACCTGAGAATAGTCCCATGTGCACAGGATTTAAGAGTTTTTCAACTTGTCTTCGGATGCAAATCCCTGTGTTAATAGGAACTAGGAAATTTTGTAAGGTTCTAACACACCTTGAATGATGATCTAGACTATGTTTTTCCTGCATCTTGCTTGTGTTATGTTTTTATGAGTTCTTCTCTTGTGAATATATCCCTAAGGAAAATTTGTCTGATACCTGTAATTGTAAACATCTTCTTGGTTTTTTACTAGAAATTATTTTTAATCTGTAAATTGAATTCTATTTTAAGTTTCCATTTGTAGTTATTAGCGGATTGGAAAGTCAACAGTTATCAACTTATGAACTCAACAAAGTTTTACTGATTCAAGTTGTTGATTTATAGATTATTGTTTATTTGGACTTTAGTAAATGAAGATAAGGACTGTAAGTCACAAATTAGATGATAGTTCAATCATAATGTTCAAATGCTACAGATAGAATATGAGTGTGCACATATTGAAAAAGTGGCCAAGAATAATGAATATTTTTTGAGTCTTGGTTTGAAAAGGCAAGTTGTAAATCCACGAAGTAGTATATTATTTGTTTAATATTGTTTTTAAATCAAATTTTATAGGCAAGAGCTTTATGTATATAAGACATAATATGATTTTTTTTTTGTTTTATAGGAAACAAAAAGAATGCAAAGAAAATGTGGAGAAAAAATAAAAGGAAAAAAAAGATACAGTGTCTTCATCTCGTAGAAGCCAATGCTTTTGTGATTTAACAAATACAGTTGGTGAAAACGATAGTTGTGATGATGTGCAACTTGGTATAGCACATGGTGATGTGTAACCTAATATAGCACATGGTGATGTGCAGCTTGATATAGCACGTGGTGATGTGCAACCTAATATAGCACATGGAAAAGGAACAACAGGTCTATAGATGCTTTTTTCAACATTAAAGGATGTGTTTAATGATGTGGAATCCATGGAGACCGGTACTGATCTACCTACTCATGCCACACCTGATGTGTCCAAGGAGAATGAAGTTTCAATTAATGAAAGTCATGAAGAGAGACCGCTTGCATCTGTTGTGCCTTAGAGTGCACCTATTACATCTAGAACTTTTGATGGAACTAGTGGATTAGCCAAAAATACCGGTAGTGGTAATTTAATAGAAGATGTGGATGCTTTTGTCAAAAGACAAAGATTGAGTCAAGATTTGTACAAATCTACTAAGAGGAATGCAAAAGAAAGAAAATTAGAAGGAAAGAATCCATTCTTGCTTGAGGTATCAAGAGATGGTGAGCCCATTGGGCCAAATGGTACAAAGTGGGCCACCGAGTTGGGTGTAAGATGTAGGGCCCATTTGGATATTTACAAATAAAATTTTGCAGAGCAAGATCCACGAGTTGTGGAAAATGTTATACAAAAAATGGAAAATGCTTTTAAAACTACTGTTGGACAAATATCTAGAAAATATTACAAGCAAAGGATGAGAATTTTGATGAACACTTATAGATATAGTTGCAAAAAAAAATCATGTTGGGAAAAGAGAGGTTCAACTCCAGTCTATCTCCCAAAGAGTGAGAGGCATTGAGAGAAAGTATGCATTCTAAAGAATATTTTGTAAAGAGTAATAGAGGCAAGAGAGCAAGAGATAATGTGAGGGTTGGATATACATTTGGCCAGGTGGGTTGCATGCCAAAATGGACAAATTTGCAGTAAGTGTAAGGATTTTTGGTTCAATTTGCATTGTGTTATTTATTTCAATTTTTTATTGAACTTACTATAGGTTGAAATTGACATTGTATTTTACGTGGAAAACAATAATAGAGAAGCAAGTGTAGAAGATATTGTCAATTATATGGCAACACTAGATGCTAGTAAATCTAAGTGTAGGATGAAGTTGAAATCTAGTTTGTCAACAGAGATTTCATAGCCATCTATTCAATGCCCAGTAGGAGCCTCTATAGATCATGTCAACTCATATGAACTAGGGTACCAAAAGGTAATGAGTTGCATATTAGGTCTCAGTCAACAAGTTACGTAGTTGGTTGAAACCATTTTAACCCTATGGTTTCTGCATGTAATGAGCATAAATCCGTGGATTCAGATGAGGTAAGAGGCTCTATTAATCTCATTTCTTCTTGTTTGGTAGTTCTATATACAAATGCCTCTTAATATGTAGATTATTGAAATTTGAGCATAGGAGAATCCAACCCAATTTCTTTATTATTGGAGTGATCTAAAAAATGTTCTTTTGGAAAAATTTATAGTTTGCATTCTTTACTTGACTATTGAATGCTTTGTATATTTTTTTGCATGATGGTTAAACCACATGCAGAGCAATTTTTTCAAAGCAATAGGAAAACAAAAATTCCTTCATGGTTTTAACAGAGTTGCCACTATTGATAGTGATGAATTGGACAAGAATGCACAACACAATTGTCTTAGTTGTCCTGAAGTTGAGGTAATTAATATAATAGTTGTCAGTTATCTGTCCCAATGTTTTGTCATTCTTCATGCTTTAAATGTTCATCTTTTGGTTCAAAATTCTAGGTATAGCGTGCCTTTACTGCTGGCTCCATATGATGCTGGTGATTCAAGCCCGCAGTCGCCAGAACAATTATATGAAGGACCGAAAGGACTGTCCAGTATAAATCTCCTGAAGTTGTACAGCACCGTAGATGAGTTGACCTGGCGTAGTTATGATGGTGTTCGACTTTCCGACGAGCATCCGCGATGACATTCGTTGATACGTTATGAAATTGAGTTCCTTCGGCGAGCCACATTACGAGGAAGTACTATTCAGTAAGTAGTTGTTTATTCCAGCGTAAATAAAGGGTAATCGTACCTGTGCCGATGAAAGTTGGATCGTGGAGCTCCATTAGTGAAGTGCTTGCGGTAACCGTACCATGATTATGGGGATGGGAGAACGCTACCAGCACCACCGGAAAGCAGACTTTAGGGATTGCCAGCCGGTGTTTTTATAAAAACACATACAAAACTACGGTTTGATTTCTAACAGACGCAGAAATTACAGCCCGCATTTGTCAAAACTTCCTTCTCGTATATTATGATTTCATCTCAGCTATAATGTGTGTGTTTTTTTACTTGGACATTTTGTTGATGGCTTTCAGAAAGGGGATACAGGACAGGGTGAGCAGTCATGATGGGTGTTTGTGTAAGGCATTGGGTAGATTCACTCCCTCCTCTTCAGAGTCAAATTAGAGAGAAAAGGAACAAAGAGATGCAAATGTGTCATTTCAGGATTCTCAGGCCTTGCCTGCCCTTCCTCGTCCGAAAAGCTAATTACAGGAATATGAGAAGGAAGAAACTAGGGACCTTCGCATGGTGGCCACTAAAATATTTGAAAAAAATCACTAAGAGTTAGCCATAAGTGTAGAAGAGAAAAAGAAGGGTTATCGGCAGTAGAGTGTGGAGAGTGAAGTTGTAGACAAAAAATGTACTGAGCTTGAATAAGTTGAACCCAAACAAAAACCAAAAAATCTAATTTAGGTGTACATTCTATGAGTAGAACAAAGAATGTTCTATCTTACTACACTTGTAATGTAAAACCCCTTGATTATGTTTTTCTCTTTTTGTTTTGGTTTTGCTCATTCAAACTAGTGCATTATAGAAGAGGGGATATGTTGTTGTGTGAGCAGTAGATGCATAATATAGGGGTGCAGAAAAAGAAGTAAATACATAGCAAATAAAGAGGTGTAGAGAAGAGGAAAAGTTGTAGAGAGTGCAACATACATGTATGTGCAGTTGCAAATAAGTTACAACATAGAATTGTCATCAAAATTGTAATATATTGCATAACAAAAAAAAGGAATTGTAACTCAGTTTTCTCAGTCACATCACTGAGAAACAAACTTTGTAACAGTATATTTTTCAAAGAAAATACATTTTTTTTTCTTGTATCTATTGTAAGAACACATTTTCTTAATAAAATTTTAGTATTTTTCCTTCTTAATAGCCATTTCATTATGTGGAAATGAATGATTGATTATGTTTTTCTGTGTTTTTATATGTTTAACCCTCAATTAAAGCATTGTCTTATTTCCAACACTTATAGGCAGAAATCAGTGAACAAAAATAATTAAATAAACTACCAATTGATTAAATATACTACCAATTGACATAAATCAATGGTAATAAATATGACTAAATATAATGATTATGCAATTAATAAACAATGTATCAATATACCTATCAGTTGATAGAGATCAATGAGAAAAAACAATTAAATAAACTACCGAATTGATCAAAATGATGATTAAAATTAATGACTAAATACACTACCAATGGACGAAAATCAGTGAATAAAAATGACTAAATAAGTGACCAGTTAACATCAATCAATGACTAAACTAATGAAAAAATATACAAGTGAATAAAAAAATGACTGAATAAGTGACCAGTTTAAAACATTCAGTGACTAAATTAACGACTAAATTACACACTATCAAATCAATCAAATTAACAACTACACCAACTACCAAATCGATCAATCAAATGACTAAATTAATGAGCAAGTCAATCACTTAGATGACTAAACCAATGACCAAATTGATCAACCGGGCAACTAAATTAATGACCAAATTGATCAACTGAATGACTAAAAATGGTTTAGTCATCAATTTGGTCGCATTATAAATGGGTATGTGCAGGATCATGATGGGCCAAAAAGTGGCAATATGATGGGTATGTGGTTGACGAATTTTTTTTTACCCAAAATTGATGAAATGAAAAGGGTTTTTAAAGGAGATTCTCAGCTTTCCACCAATATAAATTATACTTTACTTTGAATTTAATAAGTAATTATTATTCATTTTCTATTTGAATTACGACTAAAGTCCTAATTATTGGTTGATTGAAAGAAACATCTATATAAACTTTAAAGCTGGTATCCATTTTTTTATGACCAAAACAAGTCATTCTATACTTCACATACTATAGGATTAAAATTGAATTTCATGAAGTTTGACCAAGTTAAGGTGGTTAGACATACGAGTTTTTATGTTTTTTAAAAGTTGTAATAAAAACATCATAAAATTAATTATTTACTTGGAAAAAAATTACAAAAAATATTCATCACATCAGGAAGTGATTCTTATATATAGGAAATCATAAAAAATGTATTATTTTTATTGTGATTCAGGGTGGTGAAACTGAGACACCCTGCTATTATTTTCCACAGATTTAAAATTCTTGCATTGAAATTTCAAATTTTGACAAATAGATTTTTTTAAAAAACCTAGTAGTTTAGAAACTACATGTAATTTGCTACAAATTCTATTCTTACATAATTTTGAAATAATATGGATAACTTATTCAAATTTTTACGTCAAGTTTCCTAACTCTGATTTTTTTGAATTTTTTGCCACTTAAGGGCCTATTTTTTCCATGATGATCCTACGCATACTCAAATGATTGGCAATAAACTACTACTAATCACGCGATCATGTTCAGTCATTTATAAGAATTTTATAGTAGTTTTTTCAGTCACATATTGTTGTTTTTATACTAGTGATAAATGACTTTATTAAACACCAAAACACACCAATAGCCCAAAAACCAAAAATGACATAAAGACTTACTTATGAGGTCTTGGTGACCCTACACCATACACCCAAGGGGAAGAAAACTCAAGTCCCACTTGAGTGTAGGTTTTCAATTGTATATCCATGTTTGATAATATCAAACTCAAACATCCAAGTAGCATCTTCCATAGGAAGACCCCTCCATTTGACCAAATACTGAATATATGTTGTGTTCCTTATCTTCTTGAGTTCCTTGGTATCAAGGATGCACTCCAACTCTAAAGGTTTGTTGGGAGGAAGTTCTTGGATCCATTCTTCATCCTCAAATACTTAGGAAGTTGCTTCATTACCTGCAACATCTCCTTTGAAAGGGTACAAGTTAGATACATTAAATATATAGGTGAAATGCCAATCCCACTTGGTAATTCAATCTCATATGCATTGGGACCAAACTTGTGAACAACCTTGCATGGACCAATTTTCTTCATCTACAATTTGGAGTACTATCCCTTAGGAAATCTCTTCTTTCTTAAATGAGCTAGAACCAAATCTCCAACCTTGAAATGGACTTCTCTCTTCTTCATATCAGCCTATTGTTTGTATTTGTCCACACTTCATTGTAGGTGATCCTTGACCTGTTGGTGAATCTCTTTCATAGCCACATAAAATTTCTCACCCATTAGCACTCATCCTCTCCATTCTACTAATATCTCTTAACTCAAAGACTCCTCTAGGCTGCAAACCATAAACAACTTCAAAAGGACTCTTACCCACACTTCTATTCACTGAATCATTATATGCAAATTCTTCCTGGGGAAAGATCAGATCCCATTGAGTAGAATGTTATTTTTTAAGACATCTCAAGAGGTTACCAAGGAACCTATTAACCACTTCAGTCTGCCCATTAGTTTGAGAGTGATAGGTAGAGCTAAAACTAAGATTAGTGCCAAGTTTCTTCCATAAAGTTCTCCAAAAATGCCCAACAAATTTACTATATTTATCTGAAACAATACTCAAAGGAAAACCATGAATCCTTACCACTTCTCTGAAGAACAAACCTGCAATGTAGGATGCATCATTAGTGCTCTTGCATGGGATGAAATGTGCCATCTTGGAAAACTGGTCTACTACAACATAGATAGAATCAAAACCTCTAGGTGTTTTTGGTAAACCCATTACAAAATCCATACTTATTGACTCATAAGGCCTATTTGGAATGGGAAGAGTCTGATACAAGCTTGCATTTGTACTGCTCCCCTTTTCCTTTTGACAAATAACAAATTTTTCAACAAACTTCCTTACATCACTTTGCATTTTAGGCAAAAATAGTGCCTTCTCAGCTGCTCCAAGGTCTTATCAAGACCAAAATGACCTACAAGGCTACCACTATGCTTCTGTTTTATCAAATTATCCCTTATAAAACATTTAGGCACACAAATTTGAGCCCCCTTAAATAACAAACCCTCTTGAATCAGAAAATCAGAACTTATCTTATGTGGAACACCATTAGATTGGCTGCAAGATGCATAAATTTCCTTGAAATCAACATCATCTACTTACATACCTTTTAGTTCTTCAACACCTACACTTTGTAATTGGATTTCTTGCACCATGATTTTCCTTTTACTCAATCTATCAGATACTTTGTTTGACCGCCCCTTCTTATGCCTGATGGTGAAGGTGTAACCTTGCAAGTACATTCTACCCATTTAACATGCCTATGATTGAGTTTCTCTTGACTATTAAAAAATTGGAGAGAATGATTATCAGTGAAGATTATGAACTCCTTTGGAAGTAGATAATGTCTCTAGTTTTTCAAGGACTAAACCAAAGCATACATCTATAGGTCATATGAAGAGTATTTTTTCTTAGCCTCATTTAGTTTTTCACTAAAGAAGGCTATGGGCCTTCCCTCTTGACATAACATTGCCCCTATGGCATAACCACTTGCATCACACTTAATAGCAAACACCTTAGTGAAATATGGTAAGGCTAATATGGGATGCTCTGCTACCCTCTTTTTCAAATATTCAAAACTCTTTCCAGCCTCACTAGTCCAAACAAACTTCTTTCTCTTATCCCCTTTTATAGTATCAATCATTGGAGCACAAACATGACCGAAACCCTTAATAATTTTCTATAAAAATTAGCCAAACCATGGAAACTCCTTACCTTAGCAATTGATTTGGGTGGAGGCCAACTTAGAATAGCTTCAACCTTGTTGGGATCCATTTTTAAGGTGCCATTTGTAACCACAAACCAAAGATACACCAACTTTGTTTTCATAAACTCACATTTCTTCAAATTGATCATTAGTTTCTCTTCATGCACAATCTTCTCAAAACCAAATCCAAATGGTGTAAATGCTCTTCCTTAGTTTTACTAAAAACAAGAATGTCATCAAGGTAAACCACAACAAACTTACCAATAAAAGGCTTGAGAATTCCATTCATCAACCACATGAAAGTGTTGGGTGCATTTGAGAGACCAAAAGGAATTACAAGCCACTCACAAATCCCTTCATTTTTCTTAAATGATGTCTTTCATTCATCTCCTGGTTTGATCCTAATTTGGTGATACCCACTCTTGAGGTCTATTTTGGAAAAGTAGCATGCTCCACCTAGACAGTCCATCAAGTCAAGATTCCATGTGTGGAATGGGGAACCTATATCTGATTATAATCTTATTGATGGCCCTAGAATAAATGCACATCCTCCATTCACCTCCTTTCTTTGGTGCTAGGATATTGGGAACCGAGCAGGGACTAAGGATTTCTTTAATCAATCGGGCCTTATCAAGCAATTCTTGGACTTGTCTCTTAATCTCCTCATTCTGTTGTGGTGTCATTGTGATACCTTGGAATTTATCCCACTCTAATGTGCAAAATAACTTAAAAATGCAAGTGATAAAAGACTAAGGACACCTCAAGATTAGCCAAAAGAGTGATACAACGAAAAGGAATGTAAATAAAATGAAACACAAACAATTTTACCTCCCTTGTTGTTGATATCTCTTTGATTGGCCCTTGCTTGGAATGGATTGTGTGCTCCTTAGATGATTGTTTGAGTGACTAAAATGCAAGATTCAATGTGCAAGATGATTGAAGAGATGGCTAAATGATGGTAAAAGATTGAGGATTCAAATGGGCAGCATATAGTTATGAAAATATAAAGTGTTCTCTAAATGCCCTTGAAGGGGGGGGGGTATTTATAGGAGAATTTGAATTCTCTAGAGAATTCAATGGTCAAGACTAACTCCAACATGGCCAAGATGAAGGGCTAAGGTGGGTTGAGACCCACAAGCCCTCACATCTTGACATGTGGAGGGTGAAGTGGACAAGAGGATATGAGATGGAGATGAGTTGTCAAGAAGGTACATGAGGTGGAAAAGGGACATTTTTAGGGGGTGAGGAATATTTCCGCGAAAGGGGGATTTCTTGATACAGAGGCTGGGAGTGAAAAGGACATTGAGGGGCTTTGGAATTCCTCAAAAATCTATGGGAGAGAAAATGAAGGAATTGGTTGGGGATATAAATGTGAATTAAAAATTCACATTCCTAAGAGGATCTAGAGGATAAAAGGTGGGCTCCAAAAAGGTGGGACTTGGTCACATGTGGAAATTGTGACAAGTCCAAGGTTCTAGAAGCCTTGGAAAGACAAAATGTGAATTAAAAATTCACATAGGGAGGAGAGAGACATGGGATAAATAAATGAGAATTAAAATTCAGCGGAGAATGATTAGGCTTAGTGTCGGTGGTGAGAAGGGATAGTGGAACTGAGTAAAGTTAAATCAACTTACAAAAGTTGGAGGATGTATTTATCTAATCAGGATTGAAACATGTTGCATCATATGAAAGGGTAGGAAATGGTTGGGATTAGATGAAAATGACATGTGAGGAATTAAATAAATGTGAATGTTGGTAATTTATTTGATGAGGATGGGAGGGTAAGGTATTTGAAGTAAGTGAGGTAAAATACATGGGTGGATCACTTTCGAATAAAAGAGATATTTAAGCAAAAAGCGATAAATTTGGATAAATTAAGTGTCCAAATTTGGATGTCTACATTTTTCCCCTCTTTGAGATGGTGTTACGAAGTAGCATCATTTCAAAGAATATTAAAATATAGAACCTAGAAGAAGATGGTTAGATTGGAGAAGATGCCCCAGTCATCCAAAGGAGTGACTAGGAAGGGAAAAAGAAAATGATGCAAATTAGGGATGAAGGATGCCCCCTCGAGAGGACATGCGGGTTGAAGAGAACATGTGTGTGCTCTCGAAATAGATGATGTGATGCAAGGGGAGATGAGGAAGATGATGCAAGGTGATGGGGAAGAGAGTAAGTGATATGGAAATGGATGAAGCACAAATGGATTTGAGGAAAAAAGGTGATGTTGCCCCAGTCAAGGTACAAGCCAAAATGGGTTGATGATGGATGGAGTGTTGTCAATGAGGGAATTAAGGATCCCAAAAGAACACAAGGATAGGGAAGGATACATCCCACTGAGTGGTATTGATGAGGGAAGGATACATCCCAAAACACCACTAAAGGATAGGGAAGAATATCTCCCGATGATGATGATGAAAGTGTTGTTGATCAGGGAAGGATACATCCCGAAACAACACCAAAGGGATAGGGAATAATATCTCCCGATGATGATGATGAAAGTGTTGTTGATGAGGGAAGGATACATCCCAAAACAACACCAAAGGGATAGTGAATGACACTAATGGATGATGATGATGGGTCAAGGCTGGTAACGAGACTGGGGACAAGACCAAGGAGTTGATTAGGTGATTTGAGCTAAATGGAATGGATGGGGGTTGTATAGAAATGTGAGATAAGGATGAAGGATGAATGGATGGGGGATATATGCAAAATGGAGAATGAAATGCAATCCTAATGCAATTTGCCATCTTCGGAGCACTGATTTTTTCTATAGCATAAGACACGATACACCAAGGTATAGAGGACCGAGGTAGATTAGTGTCTAATGCATGAGACGAACACACCAGACAAGAAAGCTATCCCAATACCCCAAAGTCACGAAGACCTTGTTTGGGTCCGGTATTGAGATAACTACAAGCACAAAAGGATGCCCCAACATAACACAAGACCTCTGGGATCTTGGTGGGTACTATGTGGGACAACCAAAAAGACACAATCAAGGAAAAGATCAAGATATGCCCAAATGTGGACTAATCAAAACATGCCATAATATGATAGATTATGGCGGCCTTGACAAGTGATTATAGGGATCTCAAAAAAAAAGCCAAAAGTATCAAAAGATCACAATTAATTTCGAACATCCTTTGCCATAGGATCAAGGGGATGGATGGGATTGATGAGGTCTGTTAGGAAGGATGCATCCTGTTGAGACCAAAGATGATGGATACGAAATTAAAAGATCGTTATGACACGGGATGCGCAAAATCGATTGGATCTCCTGATATAAGTGGGTCTCATTTGTTAAGAACTAGCTAGATAAGGGCATAGCTTGATGGCACGACACAAGGAAGATAAGACATGGGACTGACACACCCTAAAGACCTAGGGGCTCGGGGGCCGATTAAATATTAGCCTTGCCTACGTGAAAGCGTAGAGCCCTCATAGTTCAGTGAAAGGTGGATGACTGACCAAGATGGAGACCTTGATGGATGGTAAAGATAGGATGGAAAAAAGGAGAAAGACCGATGATAGACGATAGAAGAGCAAAGTGGACAATGAAGATCGATGATGGAACCCCGGGGGCAGATCAAATGATCGACCTTGCCGTAGTTCGTCAAAAGGCCATAGACAAGTGATGGATGAAAGATGATGAGATAACCCGAGATAAGGGGTTAAAATGACAGAACTGACATGATAGAACAAGATAGATCTGTTGGATTGGATTGGATTGGATTGGAGGATAGTGACTATATAAAGCTCAGGGATGGGATAGTTATCCAAATCATCAAAGATGAAGTGGGCAAATGACATGCCATATAAATGAATGATGAAGTGATGAATGATGAGATAGAAAAGATATGCAAAAGAAGCACAAGTGATGACGATAAGATGGATGACATTGTATTGCATGGGGAAAAGCCTATAGCTAGATACCAATGACAAGGGATTATGAGATGGGGTGAGGGGAGAGGATGGGGGGAGGAAAAGGATTATTTGGGTGGATTGGATAGAGGGATAAGGATTTGGATGAGGAAAAGGTGACCATATGGATAGATGACTGATTCTTGGAACTAGAAGGTGAAGGGTGGGAACAGTTAGAATGAGTAAACGATTGATCAAGAGTATGGAATGAGAGTTTGAAAGGATAGATGTTTGAGATGATAGGAGGTTCGATGAAGTGTTGAGATGATAGATGAGGGTTTGAAGCAGATGAATGGTTACATGGAATGAGTGAATGGATTTATTAGAATGGATGAATAGGACAAAATTGAAGAAGATGGAGGGAGGGATCTTAAGACTTTGTTGCAGATGGATGAAAGCCCAGATTAGGGGTTTGGCTGAGCTCAGATTGGGATAAGATTAAAGCTCAGATGAGGATTGGATCGAAGACTAGAATGTTTGAAGGATATGATTGAATTGATTCTACACCGAGTTCTGGGGCTTAAGGGATGCAAGGTGTGGACAAGCAGATTTTTCCAAATTTGGCAATTTTCAAAAATTGTCAAATTTTTCCATTTTAGGAAACCTCACAGATATACTTGCGAGAGTCCAGATTTTTGCCAAGAAATACCCAATATTGAAATAGGATGAATTGCCAACTAACATCCCAAATTCGAGATATGCATTTCGAGTTATGAGCGAAAACAATTTTTCAAAATGCTGGAAAAAAACACTAAATTGGGATTTTGAGGGTCAAGATGAAACTTTGAGGCCCCGAAAATGGGTCAAAACAGGTTCCAACGACTTTCAACAAAACTAGTTGGAAATCCACTCGTTATCGCGTAATGCAACTACCCGTCAAATTTTAGCTCAAACGGACACCCGAGTCAAAAGTTATGGCCTCCGGAAGCTTGGGTGTAAAAATCAAAAATCAATTTTGAAAATTTCAAGACATGGGTTTTGTTCGCGGAGGAAAATAAGGAAATGGGTCGGGATCAGATTGTGTAAAAGAGTCAACCTTTAGTGGAAAAATGGGGCAAAGTTGGCCGTAGGCTGCTTCCGGCCTCTCGATCATGCTCACGACCGGGCTACGGGGGCGGTTCTACTCCACCGGGGCGTTCTCGGGCCGGACCTGGGCGCTCGGCCTACCAGCTGCTCACTGCCGGGCGTAGTGGTGGCGTTCCGCCCAATGTAAGGCCCCCAGATCGGGAGGTTCCTACCACCTGCTACGGGCGTGTTCCTCACTCTCAGATCATGTTCACCATGTGGGCTGTTCCGGGCCTCGATCATGGTTCACTAACATGGTTCACTTATCATGCATGGCGGTTCTCGCCTCAATGGAGGTTTCAAGCCCATCAAGGGGTGCCCAAATAGTTAGAAGGGGGGAGCCAGAGGGATGTGGTATAAATGGGGTAGAAAGGTGGATGGGGGATGGTAGAAGGGATGGAAGGAAATGGATGGATAGAGTGGATAGGGAGATTGGAAAGATAAAGAAGTGGATAAATGGAATGGTATGGGGAGGCCCCACCAAATGACAGGATCATGTGGAGACGGGATGAGGATAAAGATGAAAGAATGGATAGAGATATATAGGGATGGGGGATGGAGGGATTGTTTGGAATGGATGGAATATAAAGATGGGAGATGAAAGGGATGTGCTAGGGATAGATGGATACTTAAGATAAGGGATGGGATAAGGGGAGGGATGTGCTATGATAGGATGGATAGGGGACAAGGGATTGGGAGATGAAAGGGATGTTAGATAGGATGGATGTAAGAGTGGGGTGGGGATGGGGAGATGGAAGGGATGCTATGATAGATGGATAGGGAGATGAAGGGATGTTATGATAGATGATGTCTCCAAGGACTATGTCACAAAGGAAGCAGATGCCCCTACTCTAGATATGTCATATATGAGGAGGTATGAGGGATAAAAGACAAGTAGATGGGAAGATAAAGGAGATAACTAGGTGAGGATAGGATGGGTGACTAAGGAATATGATAGAGCATGGATGAAGGGAATGTATACCAATAGGTGTCCAAAGCATGCATAGGTAGGTGTCCCCATTTTGATCAAGATCACAAGAAGGATGGAGGAAATGGGAGATAAATGGGATATGATGGTAGGATGCAGAAGATGGGTGGGATGGAGGGATTTATGAAGATGATGGATAACAGGAAGACGGGTGCATAGCTGGAAGCATAGTGAATGGAGGGAATACATATCAGGAAGTTGCCCCCAAGTGTAGATGGGGACTTACCCATGACGCCTATTTGCTAGGTTTTCATCATAGTACTCATCCAAGGTGCTTGTTTCCCAAGTTTTCACCATTGGACGAATTATTTCTCTTTACTATTTTATTTTATTTTATTTATTTTATTTTTTATTTTATTTTTTATTTTTTTTTATTTTTTGATTTTTTGACTGTTTGGATGTCATGCAGAAGGAGATGGGTAATGATAAGGAAGTGGATAAGCAAATTTAGAAGACATGTGATAAGGATCAAGGTGTTATGAGCCCATGTTTGAAGTGACTGTTGGATGTTGGTAGGACCTTATGAGGATAAATAGATTATGCATGAGGATGAATTAGAGGGATTTGATGGGGTTGATACATGGGATAATGGATGGGATGCTGGAAAGGGTATGGATAGAATGATGGGGTGGATATGTGATGGGGAGATGTGTTCAGGACCAACATTGGCACATGTGGTGGTGGATGTGGAAAGATAATAGGATTAAGGGATGGAGAATGTGGGGGTAATGGAGGAGATGGAATGGTGGATTTCGGGACATAAGAACCCAAAACAGACTTAGGAGATGAAAGGGGTGTATGATTAGCTTTTGGATTAGCGACTTTGGATGTTCTTACAGATTTTTCATGCGATGGTATTGCAGCTTTTTTCTTTGGGATCCACATGGTTTTGATCTTTGCTTTGGTGGGCCTTTGCGGCTTACAGATTTGATTTAGATTTAGATTTTTCTTCTCTTCACCATGTCTTTTGGAGGGGACATGAGGAGCCTTCGATTCATGTGGATGTTTGGATTTATGCATTTTTTCTTTAACAACCAAAGTGCTTTTAGTAGCAATGGGATGGGTGTGAGGAGATGGATGATGTGGAGTGATGGAGGTAGGAGTATGGGGATTGGTGTAGATGGAGGATGCTTTAGGTATGTGCCTTCAGATCCCTCGGACAGATGTTTGCGATGGATGAGATGGATAGGTGATGAATGGATGAAAGGATGGATAGGACGTAGATGGAGGAGGTGATTTTGGGAATATGAAATAAGATAGACTTAGGACCGGGGAAACATGGGCTAATGGTAGATGGAGGATTGGAGATGGTAGATGGTGAGGGATGGGGCGACCCAAAATGGATGGAGCAGCATGGAAGGAGGAAGATGGATAAAGAAAGCTGAGGTGATAATGAGCAGAGTAGTGAGGGATGGCCACATATGACTGTGGGGCGAAGTGGGAAGAGCCGAGCATGGAAAAGGCTCGCGGAGGACGTCAGAGGTTGTACCAACATTTTGGGATTGCGATTTGTGAATAGTACATCTAAGACCTCGCATGTAGGAGCATTCTTTGACTTGGATGGGCTCTAAAACACCTTGCTCATGAAGGCCTAAACCCTTTCCTCGATAGTTCATTCTCTCGAAAGCATCTCGACCAGGACAAGATTTTTGTTGTTCGAAGAATGTGATGCAGTTCATTATTAGGCAGGAAGAGGAGGGTTGGTGTATAATGCTTTTGTTTTTCTTTTCCTCATGGTGAGACCAACCATGGAGGAATGTGAGAGGACCAAGGGGATATGCACAAGGTGGGATAGCATTTTAGGCTGCATGATGGGGATCCCGAGAAGGAGATGATGGGATAGCAACATCGAGAGGGAGTAGGGGCTACAGATAGGATCTGGATTTGTGGTAGTAGGCTCATGCGATGGAGATGGAGATGGAGCAGTGGAAGCTTGAATGACAAGGGGATCATGGGATGGAATGGATGGGGGACTATGATCTTGAGGTGGACTAGATGGGATAGTAGGATCTTGATCTGGAGAAGGGGATATGCTGGCATGCTTTGGATTAGACTCTTGGCGTGACTCATCGTGTGTGGGAGGCATGGTAATGAAGTCTTGTTGGGACTCTTCAAGTGGGGAAGATGGAGGGATGGAAGATTCATGAGGTTCATTAGAATGGGTTTTGGTGCTACTAGGAGTGAGAGGAGTGGATTGGATTTGGGTATCTTTGATGGATTCAATGGTTCTCATAGTAGGAGATGTGGGTTCAATGGATTTAGTGGGTTCAATGGTTTCAATGGTTTGATCAGTGCTAGGGGTGGTAACAACAATGATAGGTGTGGTATGGAGAAGGCTCTCATCACTAGCTACCGTGGATGATGGAGCTAAATGGCATGGTTCCATGACTTCAAGATGTGGAGTTGGGGATGGCTTCTTTGTCATGAGTCCTTGGAGAACTTCTGAAATGAGAGACTTGCATATGGTTGACTTGGCTGGGGTGGTAGAAATGGATGAGGGATTATGGATTGGTGACTAGGGTTAGATGGAGGAATGGGATCTAACGTGGACTAAGGAACAGATGGGGGTTAGGATTGGATGGAGGTTAAGGTAAGGATATTGGAGTGGACCAAGATAGGGGACATGGATTGTAGGTTAGGACAAAAGAGGGATGTAGTGGTAGTGGACAAGAGGGATGTGGGGGGATGGATAATGGACAAGGAATGGTGGATATGTGGTGGAAGATGGGAAAGATGGATTAGGGGCATGGAATAGGGATGGAAGATGAGGATAAGAGGATGTGGATGTTGAATAAGAGGATGATGTAGATGGGGAAGGGGAAGGTACTGGATATCCCTTGTCAAAGGTAGCATAAGGAGCATGATTGGGCATGGATGAAGACATAACGGGATAACTGGAAGGGGTGATTGGATTGTGGAAAGTGGGTGGCGAAAGCTTACTAGTGACGATAGCATCAAGGGGATCTATTTCATATTCTTCTTGATCGACAAGACTTTCGTTATCGTTGTCCACATAATTAGGGTTTCCCTTGACTACTATTGATGGAGGATGAGGATTCATGATGATGAAAGGATAAATAGAATGGATAAAAGATTTGGATGGGAACAAATTAAAGCTCAAATTGGGATTTTGGTCAAGCTCAGATCAGGATTGGACAAAAGCTCAGATTAGGATGATTGGATGATGCGATGGGATTGATTTTGATTTTGATGGGATCATATTTTGATCAGATTTTGTTTAGATATATTGGATTGGATCGGATTTTGATGGGATTGGATTTGGATTGGAAAGATCGGATTTTGATTGAATTGGATTGGATTAGATTGGATTTGGATTGGGCACGATTGGATTAGATTGGATTGGATTGGATTGGATTGGATTATTTGGTTGATTTGGACAATTTGATCAGTTTGGATAGATTTAGACTATTGGATGGGTATGGTTGGATGATGAAAGATGTGGGAGAGAGACCCTAAGCTTGATCACAAGAGGTTACCTTTAGTGACCCTAGAGCTTTAATTGATTAAGAGGATGATTACGACACCAAATCCACTTTAAGATAGGAATGGATTGATTGGGCCGAGGATGATAACTTACAACACCGAATTCACCTCAAGATGGAAGTGAATTGATTGGGGTTGAAGTTAAAGACTAATAATCAACTTCAAGTGCTATAGTCAATTTGGGTAACCACTTTGTAATACAAGGTTAGGATGGTTTGGCGATGTGAATGGTAAAGTTGTGATGTTTGTTAGGTGAGGGTATGGACTTTTAAACAAAAAATTAAGATGAAAGGGTTGATTAAAGATGATTGTGGGAAATGAATGGAGATTTTTAATGGTTAACGAAGATTTGGAGCGATAGAATGGAGGTTTAAATGGATCAAATGGAGGTTTCAGGAGGCTTAGAATAACAAAATAGAGGCTTAGGATGATGAGGTAATGGTTGGGAATGATTAAATGGTGATTTAGAGGTTAAATGAATCCAAATGGGGCACTTCTGGGTGTTCAGGAGGGCAAATCCGCCCCTTTGCAGCAAAAATCAGGGGCACTGACAGCTTTCTGCAGCAAAACAGGGGTGCTTCCGCCTTTCTGCAGCAGAATCAGGGGCGCTTCCGCCTTTCTGCAGCAAAACAGGGGCGCTTCCGCCTTTCTGCAGCAGAAACAAGGGCGCTTCCGCCTTTCTGCAGTGGGACAGAGCTTGGTTTTGATGGTAAAGGCTATGGCAAAGACGCAAAATGATAAAGTAAGGCCAAAGTATCAAAGATTTCATAGATTTTTCACAGAAAACACTTCAAGTAAGCACAATCCTATGATTAATATTAAGGGTATGGCAAGGCAAAGTCTTAATCTAGGATGCACAAGGTTTCTAGGGAGTCCTTGATATACTCTCGATATGTGAGGCACAACCATGAACACTAGCCCGTCACAAGCGTGAGTTGGGAACCCCAGCGAGATACTGAAAGGCTCGGACCAACTCTTCACGTCTATCTAGGTATCACCCTAGCTTCGACGCTCCACCAATTACGACGCGACTAGATTGGGGTACAACTTTCGTTCTCCCCCCTTTATATACCCCGCCGGTACACGTGGTTGGAATCGTCCCTTGGGGTGATGAAATCCCCAAGCAGGTCCCACTAGAAAGAAGACACTAACCGTTTCCCACTACTCCCCAGGCTCACACGAAGTGCAAGGGAAAAGCGAAAACAAATTAATGCCTCCTTGGGTAACACACGAACATACAGCCACAACAAGCAATGAAGTTTACTCCCCTAATTAGACTATGTTTCAAAGCAACAAGGATAATTTTTTTATTTTATTTTGCAGATCTGATCAAATAAATGGCCCTGCAAACAAATGTTAGCTATCTTCTTCTTCATCCTTGGTCAAATTTCGCCACAATATGTTGCAAAACGTTAGCAAAAAATGCCACTATCCTTGCCAAAATGATGTTAGAGGGTTTCTATTTGAAAACAGCAAAAAATGGGAGCAAAAACGAAGCAAAAATGACTGTTTTACCTTCCAAACTGTGCTGTTTTGGGGCACTTCCGCCCTTCTGCAGCAAAAAACAGGGCGCTTCCACCTTTTTGCAGCAAAAGGTTAGAGGGCGCTTCCGCCTTTCTGTAACAAAAGGTTAAAGGGTGCTTCCGCCTTTCTGCAGTAAACCCTATCAGATTTCCTAGAAAACAAGAAAGTTGTGCCTCTCCCACTGCAAGAAACGTGTTAGAAAAACCTTTTAAATTTATCCCTAATCGCAACAAACTCGTTAGAGGAAAATAAAACTTTGAGATGTGGGGCGCTTCTGCCTTTCTGGAACAGACCAGAGGGCGCTTCCACCTTTTTGCGGCAAGGCAGAGGGCGCTTCCGCCTTTCTGCGGCAAGGCAGAGGGCGCTTCCGCCTTTCTGCAGCAGAAATAGGGGCGCTTCCGCCTTTTTACAGTAGAAACAGGGGCGCTTCCGCCTTTCTGCGACCTTTTCCTGCACGGTTCTTAGCTAAAACAAGGGTTAAATATAAGAACCCGTTTGTGGGTCCCACCAAGCGTGCCAGAAATGTGATACCTTGGAATTTATCCCACTCTAATGTGCAAAATAACTTAAAAATGCAAGTGATAAAAGACTAAGGACACCTCAAGATTAGCCAAAAGAGTGATACAACGAAAAAGAATGTAAATAAAATGAAACACAAACAATTTTACCTCCCTTGTTGTTGATATCTCTTTGATTGGCCCTTGCTTGGAATGAATTGTGTGCTCCTTAGATGATTGTTTGAGTGACTAAAATGCAAGATTCAATGTGCAAGATGATTGAAGAGATGGCTAAATGATGGTAAAAGATTGAGGATTCAAATGGGCAACATATAGTTATGAAAATATAAAGTGTTTGAGAAGGAAAATTGGCAGCATAAGGTTGTTCAAATGAAGAAGTGTTGAAAATGCCCTTGAGGAGGGGGTATTTATAGAAGAATTTGAATTCTCTAGAGAATTCAACGGTCGAGATTGCTCCAACAAGGCCAAGATGAAGGGCTAAGGTGGGTTGAGACCCACAAGCCCTCACATCTTGACATGTGGAGGGTGAAGTGGACAAGAGGATATGAGATGTGAGTGAGGTGTCAAGAAGGTACATGAGGTGGAAAAAGGACATGCACCTAGGGGAGTGAGGAGATTTCCACAAAGAGGGATTTCTTGTCCCCAAGTGGGAGTGAAAGGGACATTTGAGGAATTTTGGAATTCCTCAAAAATCTACATGGAAAAAGGAAAGGCGGTTGGGGAAATAAGTGTGAATTAAAAATTCACATTCCTAGGAAAGTCTAAAAGATAAAAGATGGGCTCCAAAAAGGTGGGACTTGGTCACATGTGGAGATTGTGACAAGTCCAAGGTTCTAGAAGCCTTGGAAGGATGGAACGTGAATTAAAAATCTCACACATAAGAGGGAATCTAGAAGAATAAAAGGAATTCAAAAATTCGAGAATGATTAGACTTAATTAATCGTGTACCAGAGGACAGGGGCCACTAGGGACAAAATCCAACTTCGGTAAAGTTGGAGGATGTGACACATCCCAATCAAGGATTAGGCACAGCACATCCCTAATGAAGAGATTAGGAAAATGGATTAGATTAGATGAAAAATGACATGTGAGGGAATTAAATAAAATGTAACATTTATTTTAATTCTATTTGGATGAAAAGAGATTAAGGAGGGTAAGGCATTTAATTACACTCAAATACCTTAGGGATTTAGCAGAATTAAAGATATTAATTAAATAATAGTAATATTACTTAATTAACTCAGATAAGAGGATGTTTAGACGAAAAGTGATAAATTTGGATAAATTAAGTGTCCAAATTTGGATGTCTACAGTCATATTATATGTTCTTTATTGCGTAAGCTAGCCCCTGGTATGAAATAAATGTGGTGACTAATATCCCTCATAGGAGGCAATGTGTTTGGGAGTTCATCCACTACTATATCAACATACTTCTCAAGCAAGTTTTTAATTTCTAAAGGAAACTCTTCTTTCTTTGTTGTTGTCCCAAAAAACTTAGGCTTGACTATGATGGAAAAACCTATATTCTTCTCTTCCATGTCCTTTATGAATTCCTTCTCTCCTACCAACATCACATTGGATTCTACTTGTAGTGTTTTATCCTCATCTTTCAATGGTGTTAGAGTGTATGTGACTCCATCTTTCTCTATAACATATGTATTATTTCTACCATCATGCTTGGAATTTCTATCATACTGCAATGGTCTACCAAGAAGCAAATGGCAAACATCCATAGGAATGATGTCACACAAGACCTTGTCTTTATAACCCCCTATATGGAATTTTACCCAAGTTTGTTCATTCACTAACACTTGATGCCCTTTGTTTAACAAATAAATCTTGTATGGAGTGGCATGAGGCAACCTTTCCGACTTTAACTTCTCTACCATTTCAACCAAAACCAAATTATCAGTACTTACAAAATCAACAACTCTACAACATTTACCTTGGCTTTTGCATGTAGTCCTGAAGAGTGACTTTCTTTGAGGTGGTTCTTTCTCCATGGGCACTTTTATCAAGGTTCTTCTCATCAATTAGGATTCTCCAACTTATGGTTCTACATTTTGTGATGGTGAATTAACACTTTCAACATCATCTCCACCTTGTGCAATCTAATTTCTCCTCCCACCTTTAAAAGAAGTAGATCGCCGCTCCTCAGTGCATTTCCATACTTGATGTCCTACAAATTTATTTCATTTGTAACACTTTCTAGTAAATCCACTTGAGCCTCCTCTATTGCCAAATATGCCTATAAAATTTGGTCTTCTTCCTCTAAAGCTTCCCCTTGAATCTAATGTTTTTTCTTATGAGTTACTTGTCTCCCCTTGATACCTTTGGCACTATCCTCTACCAAAAAAGGTCCCTCTTCCTTTGATATTTGTCCTTCCCCTACCTCTACTTTTCTTTTTTTGTCTCCTTTTCAACTTGTCTTCAGCCTTTATGCCCAACTGATAGCACTCTTCTACTATTCTTGGACTTGTGAGACTTAGTTCATCTTGTAGGCTAGACCTTAGCCCATTCAAATACCTTACAACTTTGTCAACATCTTCTTCCATGTGTCCAGACCTAATGCTTAGTCCATAGAACTCTTTTGTGTAGGTCTTCACATCCCTATCCTTTTGCTTCAAATTTTGTAACCTTCTATATAACTGAATGGTATAATCACTAGGTAAGAATTTACCTTTTAGTTTTGCAACCATTTTGTCCCAAGATGTGATTTTTTCTTTTCCTTTCTTTCTCCTCTCTTCTTGTACATAATCCCACCATAGGGATGCTTGTCCTCTTAGTTTTGTTCTTACCAATTTAACTTGCTGCCCCTTAGGTATCTCTTCAAACTCAAATACTTATCTAATTCTCCTATCCAATCTAGGAGTTATTCTCCATTCAGACTCCCTAAATATATGGGAATTTCTACTTTTACCTTGGAACCATCATTCTTAACTGCCTTAAGCAGTCTCTCCAGCCTCTTCTCTTCAACATCTCTTTCTTCTTCCTATTCTTCTTCTCCCGCTTCTTCTTCTTCTTCTTCTTGGTCACTCAAATCCCCTGTGACCACTCCTCTTCTCTGGTTGGTCTCAATTGATGTGAGTCTTGCATCAAGGCTATCCTTTATGGTTCTCAATTCTAGGGAAAGAGCATCTTTCACCTCTCTAATTATTCTTTCCACCTCAATGTGATACTTCCAAGTCTGAGTCTTGAGACTTTAAGAACCCTGTTCTTGTGTTAGAATAAGCCTAAAACAATCTCAATTAGTTCCTTGTTTGTTATGGTGATTGGTAGTTTCATTGTTGAGCTCAAGCTATAGTTAGGGTGTTAACATTGGGTAATGGTACATGGAGTCAACTAGTGTGTGAAAAGCTATTGAAAGCTTACTGTCCCACTGTTTTATGTTGTTCCACCCTTCCTAATGTGTTTCCCATCACTGGTTTTCCAATAGTTCAAATGGTCAATAGGGACAAAGGGTGTGTAGAGGGCTTATGCCTTGGTTTCAATGAAATCCTTAAGGGAAGTGGGTTAGGACAATAAAGTTTTGTTGAACCTTGTCCTTCCTTTGCATCATTTAGGGCCCTTTTGGGCTAAATAGTCCTAATTTTTCCTAAATTTAATGTTGTAAAGTGTATTTATTTACAATTTCACATTGAATTTTGGGCCCCCTTGCATTTATGACCTTTATATCATCATTAATAGGACCCTAAGACCCTATATTGTGCATCTCAAGGCATATTTCAATCAAAATCCTGAGAATATCAATAAATAAACTTAATTTCTTCACTCCCCAACACTTTCTCTCTCCAAAAAGGCCCTATGGGACCCATATGCCACCTTGGGCATATGAGTCCCACCCAGGTGGGACCCATATGCCACATATGGTGTATGAGTCCCATTTGACTCCTTTTTTGAGTTTTGAGTAAGAAATTTAGGTTTTAAGTTCAAATTTCAGGAATGTCGACCTGTGGGATCTAATACATGGGATATTAGATGGATTGACTATATAAATAAGGTCTAAAATCATTATTTCATTAAGCCTTCATGATATCAAGTCAAGAACTCAAGAGTTAAGCAAATTACAAGACATTACAAGATCATCAAAAGAGCATTCAAGATCATTTATAAGGTATTCAAAGGCAGATTCTTCATCATTTGTTGCAACAATTCAAGATCCACCATCATGTCAAGATTATCAAGCATAAAGCATGTTGTTGAGCTAGTGTTGTGATGTAGCATTGAAGATTCAAGATTAAGCACTGTTCTACACTTATTTCAAGGTCTAGATCTACATCTTTCATGGCCATTTCATGTTAAATTGTAGATTTACAAGACATCATTTACAAGACATCATTCAAGGTATCATTATCCATGTTTCATGTTTCATTTCCTTATTTCATTATCTCATCATTTGGTTTAATTACCTCAAAGGGGTTTGACCAAGACAAACCCCTATTCACTAACAATCTACAAGTTTTTCTCCTCTTTACATCTGTGATGGTAGATCTAGATGTCTTGGAGCATGAAGGATATTTGAATATTAGGTTACAAGCTTGAAGGAAGTTTTTGGAGTTGTATCCTCACTTGCAAGGTCACATAAAGACTTCTACAGGCTCAAAATCAAAGTTTCAGATCCAGAAACAAGGTTGGGTAGAAAGAGAAGAGATTGGAGACCTAATTCATATCTTAACCCTCCAAAAAGGCCTACTGGGACTCATACACCACTTGTGGAATATGAGTCCCTTTATAGTGATTTTCCAAATTTTAGTGGGGCTTCAAATTAGACATTGCCAAATTCTTGTTTTGGCCCAAAAACCCTAGTATGGGACTGATACACCCATATTGGCGTATGAGTCCCAATCAACATCAAAATGAATGTTTTTAGCATTTTCAGTCCTCATTCAAGCCTCTTCAAGTTTCCAGGTAGATTCCTCTAATTTTATAGCTTTCTATTCTGATTTATATGTATTTGTAGGTCATTCATTCAAGTTTCATGCATCACTGGGTTTGAACATTAGATCTTGCATTTCATTAGTCTTTCCAAGCCCTAGCTTGGTGGTGAACCCCTCATTTAGCCTTAGTCTCTAAACATACCCTAGGATACCCTATTGTTAGATCTCTTTCCCCTTTCTTCATTGGATTGAGATCTTTCGGGTTTCCTTGAATGTGAAATATAGAAAGTTTGTTGTCCTAGGTCCTAAACCCTAGTGGCGACAATTTTCTATCTTACAACTTTAAACTTACTAAGGAGTTTGCTAGAATTTTCTTAGCCCTATGTAGTTTTTTCTTTCTATTTTTCATCATCAAGGATTTCTAAGTTCTAATTTTCTCTTTTGCATTTTTTTTTTCTTTTTCTTTATTTTCTCATTTTTATAGCTATAAGTGCCTAGACTTAGTGGGTCCCTAATGTATCTTTAATAGTAATTAATAATTTTAAAAATTTAGAATAATTTTATGCTAGGAGACCATGCCAATGCCCCTATCTTAGTAATAACACCAATGCCTTGTGAGATCTACACTCCTACTTAGTAAAGATGCATTTGTTTTGTGTTTATTAAACTAAACAAATTGGCTTTAGCTTTAAATTAGCATTTCTAACATTTTCTAAGACTAGCTTGGTTGAATCCAAATTTATATGCACCCTACTTTATCTTTTAGTTTTCTATTTCCTATATTTTCTTTGTGTTATTGTTAGTCTTAGCTCTATACAATAGATTAGTGTTGGACTAGATAGAAGACAAACTCTTATAGATATTAGTTTATTGAACACATAAAAAGAAGGAAAAGTGAATCTCCTTTGTCTTAGCAACTCTTTTCGCTTTTCCAATATCCTAATGCATTTAGAATAACTAGTGAATATATAATATGAACACCTTCTCACACACACCACATGACTTAAAAAGAATCATCTAGTGATATCAACATTACATCAATATCTTAGAGCATACTACATGATTGCTTGTCTTCAATATTAATTACAATTTGTTGACTTGGGATCATTAGCATGTCAACAAAAAATGGTAATTATCCATGTCATTTACAAACTCCCTAGCATGCAAACCGAGATTTTATGTGAAGACCAAACTAAGTACTACTATGTGAATTGAATGCAAAATTTTGAAAATTAGTAAAGGTCAAATTTGTAGGTCTAGTTTAAGTTGATTCTACAATTGCAAAAAGGATCCTAACAAAAGAACAAAATATTCTACAAATTTTGTTGCATCCATCTAACTAGACATATTTTTTCTCGAACATTGACAAATCAAACACATAACAAACTCATATTTCACATCAAACTAAAAGCACAATACTTACATTTTTTATTTAAAATCCAAAACATTAAATTAATCTTTACTATTTTTTTTTTTTTGATCCGTAAGGTGGTAATTTTATAGATAATGAAGAAAATTACAAACGTCTGCTAGGCAAGAATTATAGCAAAGAAACCAACTGGCTGCCAAAAGACAAGCTAACACGGAGAAACAACATCAGATAGTCCCCAAAAGAGAAACGAGATAGAGAATAAGATGCCTCGGCCTAACCTCCAAAAAAATAAGGCTTGAACCATGTAGCACAAGATCTAAACAAACGAAATTTACCAGACAAGAACCAAAAGAGGAGATATGAACAACAACACACACCATACAAATTTACCAGAAACCATTTAACTCTGCAAATTCTATGAACCCTTCCACCCATTCCATCCCATCCACCGGTACTATCTTCAATTTTCGCTTCAGGAATTCCACCGCCACGTCTGCAATCTTTCGATGCCTTGATAATGCGGGCCCTTTGAGATCCAGGAGAAATGGAAAAACTCTGACAGCTTCATCAGACTCCCATAAAGAGGCTAGGTCTGTAGGACGCGGGATACCCTTACCAATAAAGGCCGCCTTCAAAGTCGTTTCAAGTCCACCTAGCAAATCATCCCGGAAAAAGCGAACTAGCAAAACCATAGCTTCAGCCTTCGGAGAACCAAGGTCCAGGAGCACGGCAAGAAAACGGGATGAAATGTGCGTATTATCACGGGCGAATTCATTCCTTTCTAAGTGCCCTTTTCCAAGTACCATCTTCACAGCAGCAACTGACGCCGGGTCGTCTACGAGCAAGATACGCTTCAACCTCTGCTCCGTGACCTCACGAAAGGCGATTTGTCTCTCCTTTGCCACTAAGGAAACTAGTGTGTCGACGCCGAAGGCTTCCAAACCTTCCACCGAAATGAGAATGGTAAACTTCGACTTCGACGGTCTATCCATTAGCGAGAAATTGACAGTCAACCCTGCAATAAAAATACAGAAGAAAAACTGAAATGCACACCCATACTTAAGAAATAACTTCATTTGCATAATAAAAGGCCCAAATAATGATCAGTCAGGCATTGCATACGAAGCAGAATAATCGCGAAACAAAATGTCCTTGGCATGAGTAAAAATACGGCCATCATCTAGCCAACTTAAGACCATGATCAAAGCATTAAATGTAAATTCCCACTCAACACGTCCGCAATCAATACAAGGAAAGCCGTGCCCAGCGTGTCTCACTGACGGCGCCTTGAAGACAAGGCCAAGCATGCCACCAAACCAACTCCAGAAGCTTCGACATTCCCAAACGATCGATAAAACAAGCAAGGAACACTAAATCGGCCAAATATAGAAGATTTGAAGTGACAGGAGTAAACCAAGTTTGAGGACAACAAGACTGTCCCATCCGCCACCTCATGTCCACCCTGTACACCCGTAGCCTGAGAGAGGTGCAAGGGGGAGCCCACCCATCCACCCATAGGGAGTTATGTTCTATGAAATTCTTTGAAGCCGGGGCCAGATACTCCCAAATTAGACAGAAGATTGGCTTCAGTATTACCTTCCCTAAGAGTATGATTTAACATAACTTGCTCAAAGTTGTTTAACTGTTCCAATGCCACCTCCAAAAAAACCCCCAATTTCCAATTGTGAATCTGCTTTGTCCTTAGAGCATTGATGACGATTGTTGAATCCCCTTCAATAACCAAGTTTTTGATACCTAATTCTTTGCTGAGATTGAGACCAAGAAGAAGAGCTTGAAATTCTGCTGCATTATTCGTACCATTTGCAAGAGGCTGAGCTAATTTTCCCAAGATCGATCCTGTGCATGACCTTATTATGCATCCAGCTCCGGACGGACCCGGATTCCCTTTGGATGCACCATCAAAGTTTAATTTGAACCACCCCGACTCAGGAGGAATCCACTTTGTATTATTTCTTTGTTTAACAGTAGCTGCATTTCCTGAACACTCCAATGGGGGAGATTTGATTCCAAACCATTGTTTCATGATCCATGCATCCCATTTTGTAAAATTAAGTTTCTTATGTTTCTCCTGCAACTGAGAATTGAAAAGTTCTACTATGCAAGCCTCTATCTTGCACTATAGCCTAGGGATGGACAACTCTTTATCCTGAAAAAGGCGTTTGTTTCTTTCCTTCCATACTTCCCACAAAAGAATTGAGGGACTAATTTTCCATAGATCTCCAAAATTGGAGGAGGAATCATAACTTGGCCAAGAGTTTAAACAATCTAAAAGGGTAGCAGGGAGAGCAAAGGACCACCTTAATTTTGAGCGCAACCAACACCATAGTTGTTGAGTATATGAGCAATGCAAGAGTAGATGATTCACCGTTTCCTCTGCCTCAAGACACAAGGGACATCTGGTTGGACCATGATAACCCAGTTTAATAAACCTATCACCTGTGAGAATTCTGCCCTGAGTAGCCGCCCAAGTGAAAATCCCTGCTTTCGGTAAGCAAACCTTATTCCAACAAAGGTTGCGAGGTAATTCTGATTTTGATTCATTTGAGGCTGAAAGCACATTGTAGCCAATCTTGGCCGAATAAACCCCATTTGGAGAAGCATCCCACCTTAAGCTGTCTTCCCCCTTTCTAACCCATAACCTTCGCCTTGCCATCTCCCTCTCAAAAAAGGAAGTTTCTTGAGCATCCAAATTCAAACAACTCACCGATTTCCATTTCAGGATACCATCCTTCGCATTCTCTGCGAAGTCAATATAATCCCTTACTTTCAAACCCCACATTCGCTTGGTCTTCTCCATTATTCTAGAAAGTTCAGGGATATTTGCTAAAGCAGAGTGACCTTCCCACGAGTCCTCCCAGAATAACGCCTCTTTACCATCCTTCACCTCCCAAGTAAGGTAATCTGAAATCAGATCTCTGCAGTTTATGATAAAATTCCAAATCCGGGACCCAGAGGGGAGGGTTTTTGCAGCGAAGAAATAATTAGTATCAGGAACCAGGTATTTTTCTCTGACAATCTTCACCCACTTGAGGTCAGGTTTGGAGTGGATAATCCAAGCAAGCTTAGCCCCCAAAGCCTTATTTTTCCTTGCTATGTTTCTCAGGCCAGTCCCATCATTCTCTCGCTTCTCACAAACCTTCTGCCAGTTTATGAGAGGGATTTTCTTTTGCTCAGAATTTCCTTTCCAAAAGAAGTCTTTCATTGCCTTGTTAAATTCTTTGCTTGCACCATTGGATAATTGAAGGCAAGACAGCATATAAATAGGGAGGGCATAGATTACATATTTCAATAAAGTTAGTCTACCTGCCCAAGATAACCATCTATTCTTCCACGAAGAAATTTTTTCTTTGCATCTGATAACCATTGAACTCCACGCACTGTTACTTTTAATACCTTTGTCCAGAGGAAGGCCTAAAAATTTGCATGGCAATTGTCCCATTTTGAATCCAAGAATTCGTAAAATTTGAACCTCACCAGGGCAGTTTGAGTTGAGGAAAAAAACTTCAGATTTGGCCTTACTTACTTCTTGTCCAGAAGATTTAGAGTAATCCTCAAGCAATTTTTTGTAACTTTGTGCCTCCTTTGCTATTGCTTCGCCAAAAAGCATTGTGTCATCCGCAAATTGTTGATGTGTAATATTAGGAAGACTGCTAGTTACTTGCAAACCAGGAATCGAGCCAGACTTCCTTGCATTTTCAATTGATCTCCCTAGAGCTTCAGCCATAATTATGAACAAAAAAGGGGAAAGCGGATCCCCCTGTCTCAGACCTCTTGAGGATGTGAAGAAGCCTTCCGGGGAACCATTTAACAATATAGAATATCTCGAGCAAGCAACCCAGCCGAAGATCCAATCTAACCATTCCTTTTGAAAGACGAAGGCTTCCATTACTTTAAAGAGAAATCTCCAGTTCACTCTATCATAGGCTTTCCTGATGTTTAATTTCAGTAACATGGCCAGTTTTTTTTGTTTTTGAATTGAATGAATTACTTCTTGGGCAATGATTATCCCATCAAGGATTGAGCGATCTGGTACAAAGCCTGTTTGTTCCTCAGATATAATATAGGGAAGAATTTTCTTTAACCTATTGGCAACGGCTTTGGCCAATATTTTGTAGATTGTGTTACACAGCGATATTGGGCGGAAATCTTCCCAATGTTCAAGTTTCTCTTTTTTAGGGATCAGAGCTTAAAAAAGTGTTGTTCACTTCCTTTAGAACCCTTCTGTTCAGTCTGGAGTCTTCAATGACTTCCCAAATCTCCTTTCCCAAAAAGTGCCAACATTTCTGGAAAAAACCAGTCGGGAAACTGTCCGGTCCTGGGGCTTTTTCTGGCTGCATCCCAAAAATTTCCTCTTTCACTTCCTCTTCTGTAAACTTTGCATTCAGTGAACTCATTTGTGCTTGAGTGACCAATTTCAGTATAAAATGCAAGGAGGCATGTTGAGCTTGCCAGTTAGAACCTTCCCAGTCATTAAGCAAATTTTGAAAATAATTTACCGCTGAGACCTTAATGTCATCCAAGTCTTCTAGTAAACCGCCATCCCCACCTTTCATACAAGAGATTCTATTGAATTCTCTTCTTGCTTTTGTGGAATTGTGAAATTTTTTTGAGTTTATGTCTCCTGATTTTAGCCAAACTTCTCTGGATTTTTGCCTCCAAAAAATTTCTTCTTTGGCAAGTATGTCATTAAGCTTACTATTTAGAGCCTTTTCTCTCATGTAGCAAGACTCGTTCATTCCACAATTCATAATTTCATCTGCCAGAGAGGCTAATTCTCCCTCGGTTTGCACTTTCTCCTCGAAGATGTTTTTAAAGCTAACTTTGTTCCAATGCTTTAAACGCTGCTTAAGATATTTTAGCTTTGTGATCACATTGAATAACCCTGAACCCGCACTTGGGCACTCCTGCCACCATTGTTCAAGTAAAACCAACACTTGGGGATCCTTAAACCACATCATTTCAAATTTAAAGGGACATCTAACCGGGCCCTTCTCTCCCTCTAAGAGCAACTGAACTGGGAAATGGTCGGAACCAGTTCCAGAATTTATCTTACTTTCTAAAGTAAAAGGAAAGAGACACAGATTTCCTTTAAAGAAAAAGCGGTCTAATTTTTCCGCAATACTACCAAACCCTTTTCTGCGGTTCATCCAGGTGAAAGTGCCATTGCTTATGGGAATTTCCATTAAAGAATTTCTCTCCACAAAGCTACAGAAGTCCTTTTGAGATTGAAGAACCTTACCAAATCCCCCTTTCTTGTCTTCCATTCTGAGGATGGCATTAAAATCCCCCCCAATAATACAGGGTTCCAAGTGCAGGTTTTGTAATATGCCATCCAGATCTTGCCAAACTACTCTTTTCTAAACACACATCATGGGTCCATACACATTTATTAAAATAAAATGAAGATTCGAGATTAAGCTTCATACCTTACAAACCATCCAATGACGACTAGAGTTTGACACTTCTAATGAGACTGACTGAGGTTTCCAGATGATCAGCAAACCACCCGAAGCCCCTTCCGCCTCTGAGCCTGACCATTTCCAAAACTTCAATTTCCTGCCAAAGTTTTCCAATGCTGACCCACCTAGTTTTGTTTCTTGAAGGAGACAAATTTCAGCTTGACACACTTCAATGTGGCGTCTGATGAGACTCCACTTGTTAGGGGCGTGTAAGCCCCTAACATTCCAGGTTAGGATTTTCATTGTTGTTCAGGAAGGGCACCACCCTTCCCTACTTTAATAATAGTGTCGATTTTTTGTTGACCATTGGCTTCACCATCCTGTTTTCTCTTCTCTTGGTTAGGAATTCTGCCCCACTTTTTTTGTATCTCCACAATCTAGAGTTAACTTGAGAATATCCCGTCTGTGAATTCCTAAGCGCGATTTCGCCTCCTGCAGATCCTCTGTCAACTTCCATTTTTTTCTGGATTGTGGACTTAGCAATTTTGACATTACTTGATCATCTGGAACCCAAGCATCCTCTACCCCTTCTAGGCATAACCCTTTCCCCAAAGACCCAGACTTCATTTTAGCCGCCTCCGCTAATTCCACTAATTCCTTACCAACTTCTATCAAAGAGTCCAATTCAACATTCAGACAACTGTCCCCCATGATTTCTAGGGTCTCAGAGATTTTATCTTCGAGCTCCTCAAATTGTAGCTCCCTCCCCTCTTGGTCTTCTTGAGAAGCTTGAGAGCCTTCACTTTCATCCAATGAAGATGGATTAGGTCTCCCAATAGGAGAGACACCATCCTTTGTAACCGGAAGCTGTGAATCATCATTTGCTTTAGAAGGGGTCCGGTTAGCCAAAGACTTCGGCTGTTCGAAAACAACCTTCAGCGGGATTAGGGTATCAGAGGAGATTCGGGCAGTCGTTTGGAGGTTCGCCGTCGGGTTTTCCTCCGAAACAGATTTTCCTTCCTCTTTATTGCTAACCCTGCATCCCAGGGTGTGAACCAGATTGTTACACATGAAAGAATCCCGTACAAGCTTTTGAATCCAGGACCCATAGTTCGTTATCAATTCAATCTCACTCCAAATTGTCCTTTCTACATTATTTTCCACGCATCTGCGCACATACGTCTAATTTTTCTTAGCTGATTTTCTTTCTTCTGCACAAACAAAGGTGCCCAGATGGTTTCCAATTTCCTCAAGGATGGGGGGAGCCCAATATTCCTGAGGAAGATTTGGTAAACTATACCAATCTTGTTGGAAATCCATCACATGCTTCATTAGATCAAAACCCACTGACCATTTCCTTAAGTAAAAACCGCAACCGTCTAAAACCCAAACCCCACAAACAATTTGATCCTTGATATTTCTGGAGGGACATGTTACCATAAAAAATTCATTTTGAAGCATCTTGAATTGCAAATCCGCTCCCCAGCGTTCTTTCCACCATTTCTCTAAATATACCCAGTTGAGAGCCTTCCCGAACCATTTCCCAAATAGGCCTAACTATTCTAACCGTAGAACTTCCGCTTGCAACTTCGAAGAGCTGATGACCACTTTCGTTCTTCCGCTTTTTGTTTCATTAGGCCACGAGGTGCCAAGGGTTCCATTTCCTCCCTTCGACCGATCTTCCCGAACTTCCTCCCATTCCTTGGCCGAGGACATTTTTTTTTTCCATTCCATTCCTCCCCTCCCAAGCCTAGCTTTGAAAATCTTACGAGGTTCAAGTTTGTCAGAGCGTGAAAGGTCATTCTGCCCCATGTTTGTTTCCTTATGTTGTCTAGGTCTGCGAAAATCTTCATTGCTATACTGCCCATACTTGTTCCTTCCTCTTGCAGTGCCAGTGACTTTATGCGAGTGTTGCCCGTAACTTGTACCCACCGAAAAGCGACCATTCGAAGCCAAAGGCTGAGGTCGGGTCCAACGATCTTTCCTCCAGACATGCTCGAGATTCCCTGATATGTTCCCATTGGGGCCCTCACCCCCCTTGCCCCCATGCCGAAACCTTTCCGACCGTTGCTTGCCGCCATGACCGTTGCAGAGCTCCATTTCCTTCCTTTGTTTCAATTTTCTTTCTAATCTTTACTATTTTAAACTCTTATTCCTAATAATGATTATTAATCTTATAAGATCTATGTAGAAAAATATATTAATTTAATTCAGTACAAATCTATTAGTGCCCAAAAACTATTTCTAAATACTCAAAATTATATAAAGCCGCTTAAAATTTTCTTAATATGGGCCACAATAATGAAGAGAATTTTCCAACGTATAGGGGGGTGGGGGCAATGGCGGGGAATTAATATCAGAAGGCTAGAATGTTTTTGTTTATTTTTAAATTTTTTAAATCATATATCTCATTAGGTGTTGTTTATGGCGATTGTGTTGTTTTATAATTTTTGTTAACACGGGCATCATGAATTTCTGTCACATTTACAGATGAAGGAAATCCTCAATCACAGCACATTCCACTATTAACATAACGCCATAAATAATTTATGCCACATTTACGGATGAAGGAAATCCTTACAAATGCTTGTTAATACGACCTGTTTACATGAAAGTCAAATAATAATTAAAATATAATAGTAGTTTTGTAGATCTGGTCTTTGGGTTGATTCAATAGGGGAGAGGATCTGGTAGTTGAGCATTCTATTTCAAAAGTCAAAATTTCAAATCACTTTCAATTTTTTAAAGCAGTTTACTTGACAAGTCCCCTACTTTTAACTAAGTTTTCAGGACCACAGCATCAAATATGATGCCACATGCTTTTTGTTGAGGTGTTCAAAAGGACCCAAAAAAAGTGAGGTCGATAGTTGTGCATTAGGTGATGTTTTATTGGTGCACTGATGTGACATCACATGATTTGTCGCTTTTTAGATTCAAGGAATCCATTTCATTCAATTATGGATAGTCATTGTCAACAATAACAACTTTAAAGTCACAATTATTGATCGAATATTGTTAAAAATATAACATTAAATCAACAAACACTATAACAATTATTGGAACATACGATCGTCTCCCATATTTGTAGTGTTTGATTGTAAATGTGCGTAATGTTTAATATATCTTCTGTTCAAATATCACGTGTCTGTAATCACCGTCACGTTAATCACAAATTCTTTATCATAATCACTCCCTGTCTGCTTTAGTGCCGGGTCATACTCCATAATGGAGGCTCACGTCAAAGTAGCTGGCTCTTTAGAAGATTTGACCTGTAACTAGACTTAGCATCTGGTTAAACCAGTTTCCTTGAGCCGCAGGCTAAGTGTCCTTAAACCTTAGGTAGAAGGAGAAAAGTTGGTAAAGTCATATGGCCGAAATTGAAACTTCTCATGGATCGATAAGGATATTTTTGTCTTGGTATAGTGGATTATAATAATGTTAAAAACTGTACATCTAATTTAGAAGTTATTGTTCAGATAAAATCAATTGATGAGTTAGAATGAAGATGATGGCAATTGAATTTCAATTGATCAGTTAAATTTATCTAATCAAGACGATAACATATCTTTATATTCACATACATCTAAATTAGAAACCATCTTTCAACTCAAAACTAAATTCTAATTGATTATCATAATAGTATGCCTATATACTTCAGTTAATATATTCCTGTACTACTACTCACCATTACTGAAACTAAACTTTTCTGACGATCGCACCCCACAAGGGCGGGCTCTAATTGACTGCTACGATCAATGCCCAATCATCAAAGGGTTGATCTCGAACGGCGCCTCCATTTTGTCTAGGGCTGTGCTGTGGCTTGTTCCGGTGCTGCTCTTGGGTCCCATAGGCTTCTTTGGCCTCGTGGACGTCATTAAAATTTTTCATTTCATTTCATTTCATTTCAATCCAGACAAAATTAAAAAACGCGAGAATCGAAAAGAGAGTTTGAGGATGATGAGTTGAGGTCACTTTCATCGTCCAATAATTTATTTTCATCGTACGATATGTTTCGATTCCCACGAAAGCCGACAGTTTTAATTCGTTAGACAGAAATTATTGAACATGGAATTCAATATCAGCTTGTCAGCATGATGTCAGCAGATGGACCCTCCATATCAGCAGCTTCCTCGACGGTAAATGGCGACTTACTGTCTTCAAAGGTTCGATTAAAATAATGGGGTCGCCGAGATATTGCGTGGGAGTCGGAAGACCGGGTCTGTCACGCCTTAAAATTCCTTTCTTCCTCGGCAAAGAAAGAGCGATTGCTGGGTCACTGTTTGCACACATGGGACTTTGTACGACAGACTTAAATTGAGAGTAAGCGGCCTAAATGTTCGCTTGGCTTCTCCTTAGTTTAGAGACCATAATTCCCCATCTTACCCTTTATTGCAATAATGTTCATGAAATCAAGTAGTCTAGCAGATTAATAGTGGGAGTAAATCAGCATCACGCTAAAATAATCATAGGATATAAAAATAGTTTCAAAAGTATAAAGAATTTAAAAACAAAAATTAATGTTAGATTTTCAATTGTGGATCTTGATTGAAAATCTTGTCAATTTGTATAGCTTCACTTTCTCAAATAAAGTAGTCAAGTTATCCACATTCGTGTTGTCTTTGTAACTAATATGATCGTCATTGTAGGCTATTCACTCTATGGTGTAGTGTCATTATGTTTCCAATCCAATGCCCCTTTGTTGCAAAATAGCCATGCTCACTTTTTATTAGGTTTTGTCTATTTATTAGTCTCACATAAAAAAAGATGTGATCTAGTTATCAATTGGACAATTAAATATATTTTTTAGAAAGTACTTGTTTCACCCCTAAAGAATCTCATATGGAAAAGTTTTGATTGAAGCTACTTATGATTAAATGTTTTTGGATTCTTTCTATTTGCTTCTAGGTGTAAACTAACATACTATTGCCTCACACTTTACACCCATAAAGGACTACAAATGAAACAAAATAGTCAAAAAGGTTTTCTTGGGTTTCCAATCCACTAATTCAACACTCCACATCTATTTTGTAGAGGGTAAAATGTTTCATCCATTGACATTCTTTTTATTCTACATGTCTCTCAATTAATCCTATTGTGGAAACATAATCTAGGTTACATGTAAAATTTTCACTATTTCTAGTTGTTGAAGTTAGGGGTCACCGATAGTATTCGAACACACTACTTTTTTATATTTGCATGGGAGTTGAAAGACCAGGTCTATTATCAGATTGTGTCATGCCACAAAATTCCATTTTTCCTCGACAAAAGAAAGAGTAATTATTGGGTCATTGTTTGAGGACATGGCACTTTATACAATAGACTTAATGAAAGTAAGAACCCTATATGTTCGCTTGGGTCCTTCTCAATTTAAAGGCCCTAAATGTGTACTTGGCTCCATCTTACCATATTGTATTCTTAGGCTTGTATTCACTTCCATCCATTAAGCATGGCTCAAATTATTTAAATATTATATTGTAAAGTTCAACATATAACTATGCATCAAATATAAAAGTAAATTACTTTTCCACATTTGATAACTCACATTGTTAGTTTCTTGTATCAAGGAAAATAATCATGAGAAAATTGTTTCCATTCTAATTAGATAATCATATTTTAATGATTCATAATTATAACTTAATTTGACAATATCATTAGATGTAATCATACTTTCGTTACCTAGAAATTTTGATCATGATGATAGTAGCTTCAAATGCACCATTATGTTTTTAATGACATGGTCCCTACTTCCAAAAAAATAATTGAAGCAATATAGTACTCCCCTCTCTCAACCAACCAATTCACAAACCACAAAATGAAATCTCACAACAACACTTCAACAACTCATTCAAAAACAATAAAAAGCTAACATTAATTTTATTTATTCAATTACAAATTACAATCAATTGACCTTCATGGCCTCAAACTTCTTCCAGAAACACACCCTTACTCCACATTTACCATGACCTAGATTTTCTCTCGGTTAACTCTCCTTGCTATCACTCCAATTTCATCCTATGTGTCTTTCTTCTACCAATCTAGAATCACACTAACCTCCATTCAATTGACCTCTTCTATCCATTGTTGTATTGGTTTTCAACTTTAGTTTAAATCTACCAATTAAATGGCATGTCTCTCTCTACCTTTTGCGCAACCCTTAATACCTCCTCACAAAATGGTTGTAGTAGCTTTTTTTTAAGACTCATAAAATATGTTTTTAAGCCCAAAAGAAGTGGGCACCACGTTTCTCACCTCCCACGCCTTCTCTCCTTTTTCACCCACTTCCACTCTCCCTTCCTTCACATGCCATTTTCTATAATCTGCATATATTTTATTTAAATTCTTTAATTGCCTCTTTGGTTGAGTGACTTGGTCTTTTCCTCTTCTCATTTGTGTCTGTTCCTTTTCTTCTAAGTGTGGCCTTCCTCTTTTTTTTTTTATTCATTTATTTTAAAACTTTCTTCTCTAAACAATTTAACTAGAATTTTAAATTAAAAGAATAAATAATATTTCTTCTTCAATTTTTAACACTCCCATATGCCAATTCGATGTAATCAAGTGTCAATAGGTGAAAATTTCAAAGTTCTTCGATTTACGTGAAAACTAGTGTGTACACTTAGGATAATGTCTCCAAGTCCTCTATAAAATTATTTCACTCTAATAATATAACTCTACAAATATCAAGAAAGATCATGTTCTACACAACCTACTCTCTTACAATACATATTAAAGGCCCTTCATGGACATGATAGAGAAAACAAAGTCAAGATACATGATTAGGAATCAAACATTCTAGCATAGCCACTAAAAAATTTAAAAACAACACCAAATCAAAAGAAATATCAATTCCATCAATAAGGCATAAAATGAGCTCAATTTCAATAATGAATCAAATATGGCTAAAATTCTCAACAAAATTAGATATCATAACTTGGTGGCTAGACTATTCATAAATAAGGTAATAAATCAATGCTTTCCTTCATGAACATTTAAAAAGATCATCAACAATAAAAATTTCCTAAAGGGTACACTTAGCAAGCATTGCATGACTAATTCTAATCACAAACAAGGGAGTAAAATACCATGAGCTACACCTAGATTTTACATAATCTATTGTGAGTTAGAGAATATGCTCAGTAAAAAAATAAACAAGTTTCATAATACTTGTTTCACTCTCAAGAGAATCAATTTAAAATTTAGATTATTCACCCTCTACAAAGCAATTCTAAAATATTATGCACTTTTATTTTCTTCTATTCATAGTAGGCTCAAGGCCTAATTTCCAAACCTCACTTTGATACCACATGTAACATCCCAATTCATGCACTTCAAATGATATCATTTTTTATTCATGTTGATAAGTGTTCATTTATTTTCATACTCAAGCATCTATCTATATGAGGTATGCATCCATCCATCTAGGAAAAGCATTTATCCATACAAAATAGGCATCCATCCATATGGGATAGGAAACCCTTTATCCATCTAGGATATGCATATATCCAAATGGAATAGGCATCTCACCATATAGGATAGGTACTCACTCTAGCTAGAAACTTAAATTCATCAAGACCATTCGGGTCCTAAGTCACTCACTATATACCACACTTCCCTATTGGAAATTCATTGAGGTCCTTGTCTATGAGTATACATTTGAAATAAATAAATATCTTGAGTCCCACCTCAGAATTCAGCCCAAAGCCTCATGGAGTTAAGAAATTGCTGAATTTCCTTTTTATTTTGGTAAATAGATGAAAAAATTTGTATTGTGATCACCTTCTCTTAACCACCAACTTTTGGGTTTTTGGTGCTAAAGAATTTCCTCCAAATGTATTATATTTGGTTGTGTTCTCCAATAAGAGCCTTCTCAATTTCCCTAAGTTCAGGGAAAAGGCCATTCATGGAAATGTTTTCTCCCACTAAAATCATATCAACTTCTACCCTATTCTTATTTTCAAATAAATTCCCCATTGTTTTTGTGAAAACTAGTGATCAAAAAGATTGAAATTCCAAGCACAGTAAACATGAATTTGCACAACCTAGATCTATTAATTAGATGAATGAGATGTGCATAATATAGGAGAGTGTTTGAGCACCCAATCTCCATGAATTTAGGATAGGACTCCTCAATCAAGTAGTGGTGGTGAGTTTTCTCACACAAAAGTAGCATGAGGTGTCAAAAGTGATTTGACACCTCTAAAACTCTTAACTAATGTTGACACCTTGCATTTCCAAGTGTCATGTTCACCTAAGCAGGCTTATAAGCACACGTGTAAACTAATTATTACACTAACAATTTCCTTGTTCCAAACTTTGGCTAGTTTATTAACTTCATGTATATTTTTGTAAACACTATATCTATTGCAACCCTTCACTCCCTAATTCCACTAACCCTCTAGATCAAGAAGTCAACCTGAGTTTAGAAATAATTTGTCCAATCTAAAAAGTATATTATCAATAATAGATCTTTTATTGTTTTAGGTAAACTAACCTGACTTGGGCTTGATATTAGCAAGAGACGTATCTTCACAAAATTTCCTAAAGTCTAATGAACCAAGATTGGTATGGGTTTCTCCACCTTTTTTTCCTCTAGATAAAAAATTGAATTGAAATCCCCACCTACTATCTATTTCTCATCTCTGTGAGCTTATATAAAATTCCTAATATAATCCCAATTCCTAGACCTTTCCTTTTCCACATTTAGACCACAAATATTGGAGATAATCATTCAATTATTATCATAAAAAATCTTACATATTACTAAAAGACATGAGTGAGATCCCTCAATAAGAAAATTTGGAGAGATCTAAATTTGTTCCAAAGAATGGCTAGACCTAGATAACTGTCTCATATGCATCTAGTGCTACATATTCCCTATTCTTCCACAAATTGGGGAGGAAATATTTAAACTTAAAACACTCCATCTTGGTTTTGTATATTATAAAAATATCAAGACCTTCTATCTCTATAATCCACTTAACCAAATGACATATTTTTGGGTTATTGAGGCCACAAACATTCTAGTTCAATATCTTCATCAATTTTTCAACCTAGGGAGATGCTTGCCTCTTGGTTTAACAAAATTTTCATCAATGCTTGGGTTCCACTTTTTAGATCCTCCAAGGCCTTCAATTTAGCTTTGGTTGTGTCTATCTTCTTTCCCTTGTTATTGAAACCTCTAACATCCATAGGAATGGGATTCCTACCTCCAAATATTTTGGATCTTCTTGTAGCAATATTCTAGGAATTTTATTTATCATCATCATCACTAGGCCCAACATTAAGATCATAGTGGGAACCTTACACCACTCCCATTCTTACTAGGGACAATACCTTAGGCTCCAACACTCCTTTTGTTTGATCTTTTTCTGAAGAGCATGGGTTATTGATATCCTTAAAAACCTTTGATCTTTTCCTCTCCTTATTCATTTCTCCTAAAACATTTTGGATGGATAGAACTCCTATTGCCATGTCCAAATCATTCTCCTAAATTTCTCCACTAGGACCATTTAGTTAAGTGGGGAGAGACCCTCTCCTGTAAAGCAGTCAATGCCTTAGGCAAAATCAAGTTAGGGTAGACTCCACCATCATTTTTCCTTTCAATTCATAAGACTTTACAATGTTACATATTTTCCAACAATGAAAACACCTAATTGAGAGGCATTCATGGACAAGATCTTGATTCCATTTACCCATAATCGAAGAAACTTGATAACATGCTTGATTATTTTTCTCAAATTATTCTAAGAAAAAATCATACAAAAGAGGTTGATTGCCTACTAGCAGTTGTATTAGAGTTGTGAACATACTTCCCCAAAGAGTCCCCAATTAGTCAAAATATTTCCTCTTTTCAAATCTCTTGGGGTAACATATAAAGTCTAATCTAGAGAGGTACAACTTGAATATTTTCTTGATGTGTGTTGAATCTTGGAGACCACGCATGGATATATAGACCAACATTGACCATAAACCACATGGGCCTCCCTTTAGGATATTCTCCCTCTCAAGTTCTAATTAGAACACTATTTGCATAAACCCTAGTGTTGAGAGGCTTACCTCTAGGTTGAACCCTATCCATTTTTTTCCCAATCGATGCTTTAATCCTATCCATGGATGGCCAAATTCTAATGAATTTGAAAATTATCACATTTTTTCAATTTCTTGACCTTTGAACTTATGACGTTGTTTAAAATTTCAATACAAAGAATGGTCTCTAAAACATCAACATTAATGTTGAATGGAACAATTCAAAAAGTATTTTCCTCAATCCCTTTGAGTTCTTCTCTGATATCTAGATCATTCATAAGAGTGCCCATAGCTTGTAAATCATATCTATATATATTAACCTTCTTAAGTTAATTGTCTTCCTGCCTTCTATTCCTTTTTCAATCGATTTTACTCTTTTCTTACCTTGACAAAAAAGCATGTGTACTTATTTCTTTATATTCTATATTTATATATATTATAGTGTTCATTATATTTATATTTTATATATATACTATATTAAAATATTATTTATTATATTATATTGAATTTTATTTTATATATTATTATATTATACCTATATTATATAATATATAATTTTATATATTATTAAATTGTATATAAATAATATTATATATAATATAGATATTATAATATTTATATGTTATAATCTAATAATATCTCTATTAAAAAATTCTACAAGTGTTCTAAAAGGAAGGTGTATAATTTTTTTATGAATAATATCAAAACCTATGTACACATTCATATATCCATGTTACGAGAGAATAATAATAAATACAATTTTTATTTTTTTCACAATGTCCAATAAAAACTAAACAAAATATAATATTTAGGGAAAAAAAACAATCCTATGGTCTATCGAGATATCTAACACTACAATTTAATGAGCTTGAAAATCATGGGCACCACAAAAATGTTAATGCTATGAGAACAAAAATTGGAAAAAGGTCAGGTTAAAATTGACAAAAGAGTTGAGTTAAGAGGGTCTCACATGGGACAACTACCTACGTAGTTAATGCTTAAATTGTGTTGTTTAAGCCCAACATGTACAAACTCCCTAGCGTACAAATTGAGCTTTTATGTGAAAATTAGACTAGTACTTTGATGGAAGTTGAAAGAATATTTTTAGAAATTACTCAAGATAAAAATTTTAAGTCTAGTTTAGGAACACACTAGTGATATTGATTTTGTAATTTCAAAAAGAATAAAATGTTCTACGAATTCTGATGCATTTGTCTAACTAGATTTACTTTTCTTAAATATTGACAAATCACTTTAAGACACATAAAAAAATCATATTTTACAAACTAAAAACTTAATACTTGTTTAAATTTGTAAACACTGAATTTTAACATATTTATTATTTTAAACTCTTTGTTTGTAATAATCATTATTTAATCTTAAAAGATCTATGTTGAAAGAGATATTAATTATTTCTTTTCAAATCTATTGATACCCAAAAATTATTTCCAAAAACACTCAAAATTATCTAATGTCATTTTAATGTTCTTAAATATGGGCACAATAATGGAGAGAATTTTGTAACATCCCTCTTCTTAATACTCAAATAATCTCATGTATTTACTAGAAGGTAAATAAACTTAGTAAACATGTGAGAGAATTTTTTTTTTCTTTCATTTGCAAATGCACAAGAATAAAGAATAACTTTTCCAAATAATATTCAAACTTGAATTCACATGTAAACATAACTAGAATCAAGATAATTCCTTACATTCATATCACATAAGATACACTTAGCAAAAAGAATAGTTTTACCTCATAAGTTTTGACTGTCGTAAGCCAGAACAAGGAGTTCACTGCATCTGGAATGTTGATGTCGAACTTCACGAGACTCAGTGAGTCTTCTGCTACAGAGGGAGAGCATCATCCTAGTGCTTTTCCTCCAACCATGGACTCAAGTGGTCTCCCGCAAACTTCCTAACTGGAAGTGCCCCGGCCCTTCACAAAGGATATAGATATAAGGAATTGTCAAGTTTCACCATCTGAGTCCTAGTGATGTGTCCTACAAAAATCAATCGACCATACAACTCTAGATCCCTTCTAGCTAAGTATGATCATTCTGATTGGTCATTCCATCTAGACACACGCCTCTGACTCGTCTTAAAAACTATCTCATCCTATAGTTTTACTTACTTTATTTGGTATTCTAGGCTCAACTAGTCTGTATAGAAAAACCATTCTAGTCAATCCGACTTAGAATTAATCATAACTCATTCTAAACAATGTAAAGATTTAGATATTTCAAACCTTTTCAAAAGTCACTTATTGCATTCTTGCAATATCTAGGGTTTATGACGTCCTGTCATTTACTTCCAAAGATTCAATACCCAACATCTCAATGTGTTCAATCGAGTTTCAACATTATCGAGTTGCTACATTATCGAACACTCTCTTAAAGTGTTATAAAGACTTCCTGTCTTTCTCAAAAGTTTTCTCGACCTTTCACTGTCAATCAATATACATATATATATTTACACAATGTCATATACGACATAAGAGTTACATATTTCCTATATCATCCTTGATTCAATACTAGGGTCTAGCTTCTCTAACCCAATACATGGAAATATCAAACATCCTTGTTCTCCATAGATAATAGAAATAGTGAAGCAAAACATAAAAGCAATTACTTCTAGTCCACCTAGACAACTTAGCATTTCTCAAATTGGCATTTCATATAGCAGGAATAAGCATGATATATGAGGAATATCCTCATTGGTATATATATATATATATACCTTAACGAGTGTTGTTGCTTCTCATAGCTAGTACTTTGACTAAGTTCAATCCTTCAACCTTAATAGGTTAGATTCATAAGAGACAATAACTTGCTTCCAACTTCCTTGTCTACTCAATTTTACTCACATTCGAATAAACATAGGGTATAAAACTCATTTGATTATCATCCTTTACATAATTATTTTGCATATACCTATAAAAATAATCTCAAGTACAATAGACATGCAGTTGAGTTTCGGTCTCCCAACATCACCTTCTCGAAGTTGGTTACGACATTGAAACCAAGTATTGGAATAATGAAATTCCTTTATACACATAGTTCTAATAAGTTCAAACATTCATATATAATTAAATCCATACTTTTGATCTCATACTATGTATATACCGTTGAGCTGATTAAAAGGTCTCATTCTTGAAATAAAAGAGTATTTGAATATGTCTCCTAGCATACCCATCCTTGAGAGGGTTTAACACAAGAAGAAAGTTGTTTATCATAAGATCAATCAGTTTTCTTTTCTTTGAAAACACCTAATACCACAAGTTTGGCTTAGGATCATTCACGTAATAAAGCTAGCTCTCCAATGAGAATCAATTCCTTCCCATAATAAAGACATTTTCTCGATGTGCTCACAATATAATTAGAGTAGTAACTTTGTATCAAACTAGATTGATTTGATGAAGCCAATAAATAAGATATCTTATTATCTTAAATAGTCTTTATCGATCCTTAGAAGTAAAACCTAGAACTCCAAAGTATCCTAACACAGAATCCTCCCTTATAGGGGTAGACTATACTTGAAGCATATATTCCCACACTTAATTTCATTAGAAGCTTAACAATATTTTGGGAAAGAGAGCTTTAATTCCCAGTCTACTACATGTTTAGATCAATTGATCAAGGCAAGCAACCTTTACTAAGAATTAGGTCCCTTGTATTTTATTAACTTTGTCTCGGTTCCAGTCTATTTTCTGGCAAGGTATAGTACCTATCCAATCACTGCCTACATGCTATTTGGAAGGATTTACCACGCATAAAATTTGCATGAGAATACTACTTGATCCAAGCTCTCACACATATGTGCACGACAAGAGACAACAAGGCTTAATTCGGTCCCTTTCACACTGTCCCGAGGACTCACCACTAAATCCCATTATGTCATAAAACACCGTTCTAAATTTTCCCTAAAAAGTCAAGGATACTCTCCAACTTCATTTCTCCTGCCACTATTCGAGAGATGATATATATTTCTAAAAGATTTCTGCTCCACAACTCATGGATTTTCCTGTACGACAGTGAATTTTGTGGACTTTTCTTTGCCTTCCATCACGGATATAATATGTACAACCTATCTGGCTTTGGGTGGTTCATAAACATTGTGACATGCAGATATATCCACTTCCTTTCCTTACAATAATCATAGTATTATTTACGTGCAAAGAGACATCTACTCTTCTCATTATTTGTGTTAAAAAGAACATTTTGAAGATTCCAGCGAAGTATTTCTTAAGCAAAAATAAGGAAAAATAAATAGAAATCACTTAGCTTATAATCTCGGCGAACTCATGCCCAACTTCTAGATATGTTCGCAATTTTAGTTGCTCCTCATATCTTCTCCTCTTGCAGTATGGTTTTATTGAAGGATTCTTCCTAAGACATGAACTTCCTTTCTTTTCTCGCTTGGCGACCACCTTTCTATGATGACCAGATTCTTTTCCCTCCCAGAAGAACTAGCTCGTTCTTCTCTTATGGCTCTAAATATTTCTGTCGTTAACAAAACTACCCTCATGTCTTTGACCTTCCATTTTCTATTAGTGTTCATGAATTTTCTTCTAGATATCAGTGATAAGCAACCTTAACGCCGCCCCCGAATCAATTCCAAAAAGGAGTATATATATTTTAGAAGTAAAACCATTATCAAGAATTATCAAACGGTTACTGATTTCTCCCCCCAATCTTCCAAGATGGATTCGCAGGAATCAGTTAAGAATTGATATATCTAGAGGTCGATAGAGGAAAAAAACTCTCATTAACATGACACGGGTTTTTAGCTATCGTTCAGATCATGGTCCCCCGAAAAATGCCCGCAAGAATTAGTTATAATAACTGATATAAAGACAGTTATAGTAACTGGTTCTTGAAGCGGTTAGAGACTAGAAGTCAGTTAAATTTGGCTTACGTGTAGGGAGCCATGTTCCCATGCGTGGAATGCCCAAACACAAAGTTTGAACCCGTGCTATCTTAGGGAGATGCCCGCGATCTAAACATGATTTTAATAATCTTTGAATTTAGACTTTTGCCACGTTCACCTTCTTGGTTGTGGATAAACAAAATCCCTTTTGTTATTTATAAGGAAAAACTTATATGGATAGGCTTATCAATGTCATCTCAATAATCAATAAGCTTCTCAATTGAGTTGAGCAAACATATCAATATGTCATGCCCCTCCGTAAAAGGAGCCTTGTCAAAATAGTAGACTCAACGACTGGCTTAGTCGTTAAAGTATCACCAAAAACAATACATATAAATGACAAATCATTCCCAAAATTTAGGGTTGGTAACACCATCTTACACGATCGACGACGTTGATCTTTTGTCGTCTCTCGGGTGTATTCACTCCTTAAAATGAACTCAAGGATGATCATCAAAATGACTTCCTTTTGCAAGGAATTGGGTTATAATATTAGTTCCTCAACTTATTAAGCCAATTCAAACTATTATTAAGAATATAGACAAAATGAACATCCAATTACGCAAATGAGGTCACAACATAACATCGTCATGACATGAGAAGTGACATATTCGACATAAGGTTGTCTCAGTCGTGAAACAACAAAAGTTCAACCTTGACGATGTCACTATCCCCAAAATGACTAGGTTGACATTTAGCAACTAGAAATAGACTTAAGATGGTGAAAACCTATTCTATTCCTTGTATCTATTCCCTTCTCTCTGATGATGCTCTCCCTCCCTTTCACAGAAGGCGGAAACCTATTTAATGAATGCAATTTGCAATCAACAACACAAGATTAGTGTTTCAGTAATCATTTTCATAATCCTTATCAGATCCTCACATCTTGACAACTTTTAAGCACATGTCAAATTTTAGTCAAATAAACATGACTCATGAAAACATTGATTTTTCTAGCCATTTTAACTAAACGTCAAATCATTGAACATGCATAATCATCTACTAATTACTTCAAAGTAAAAAGTAAAACATAGTTAAAGTTAGGGGTGTAGCAAATTTCCCAATGTATGGGGAAAAAAAATTATAATCGGAAAGCTAAAATGTATTTGTTAATTTTTTATTATATATCTCATTAGGTGTTGTTTGGACTGTGTTGTTTTATAATTTTTTTTTATAGTTCACGTGAATGATAGTGACAGAATTATTACGTGTAAAGAGTCGACGTTATCTAATCACGGGCATGCAAAATTTCTGTCACATTTACAGATGAAGGAAATCCTTAAAAATGGTTCACTGTGTTCATTAAGATGCCAATACAAACTTTTACTTTGAACAATCTGGAGGACGACGTCAGACTACAGTGTAACGCTATCCTCTACCACTATAATAATTAAAATATCTCCCTCTTCTTTGATTATTTTAAAAAGTTTATTTCAAGGCTGGTTAAGGGTAAAGCTAAAATTTCAATTAGGTATTTGAGGATCAGTTCTCATCATTTTAGATGTGAGACGGGTAGATAGACGGTCTCTAACGAAGAATGGGATGGAAGAATTTACATTTTCTGCAACGAAGGGGTGGTTGAAATTGAACGGTACTTCATCTTTGATTGTGCGGCCTATGAGGACATTTGTATTCAGTTGGAAAACATTTTGAAGGAGGGCAGTCAGAATAGATTATTTAAGGAGACAAGACTCTACAAAATGACAAGTTTCTTGATCAAGATACACAACAGAAAAGACAACATTGAAAAAAACCTGAAAATATGTTAATATTATATTCCTGTGAGCGACATTAAAATTCATTCCTTCATTCTTTCTTATCCGTATAGTTTTGTAAATCTATTCTTCTTCCGACAGGTTTTAACTATCACCCCACGTTTGTAGCGTTTGATTGTAACCGTGCGTAATGTTTAAGTTTCTTGAGGTGAAATGTATCACGTGTCTGTAATCACCAATTCTTTGTCATAATCAGTCCCCGTCTGCTTTAATGCTGGGCCATACTCCATAATGGAGGCTGGCGCCAAAGGAGTCGTCTCTTTAGAAAATTTGACTTTGTAAAGTCTTACTTTAAAGATATAGTTTTTGATCATTTCTTAGCTTCGTTTGCACTACAATTACAACTCATAAGTTTAAGCTCTTGGTTTCATTGAGTGGGTGAGGAACATGACAAAGATTTTAAAGTCGGTAAAGTCATTTGGTCCCATTTTTTTCTTTTTAAAGCAGATTACAATTATGTAAAAAGGTGTACATCTAAATTAGAAGTTATCTTTCAGGTAGATTCAATTGATCAGCAATTTAGTGAAGATAATAACAAGTCTATAAATTAGCACTTGTATTTAAAGAAAGTTCAAGGATTACTTCGATAGAAAATTATATGTATGTTAATATGATAGAGAGTATGTGTTTGTGTATGGATGCACTGCAAATTCTAGTTGCATGTGACTGGATTAAACAATTAATAATAAACTCTAAATAATGAAATGAAATAAACTTAGACAAATCTATATTTTTTCCTAAAGAAATTAAGTATTATCTATTATGAAATATTTGCATACAGATTTAAAACATTAAACAATGCAAATGAAAATAGAAAGTTGTCATCAAATTGACAAAAAATACTCCAAATAGAAATAGAATGTTCCTATCCAATTGTCAAATGAATATTTATCTGGCTTTTATATTATAAGTGAGATTTTGGAGGCTTTCACGTAGAGGCTTTTAATTACCATTAAATTTACTATTAAATGATAGCTGAAACTTGTTTTCTGATAACTCAATTGTAATTTGCAAACATGAATCTTATTTCAGACTCAATTCTCACACTATATGTAACCTATGGACTAATTAAAAATTATCCTTCAACTAAATTCAACTGTTTAACTAAATTCTCTAGTAAAAATATAGATCTAAACAAAAAACCATCCTCAACTAAATCCAATTAATAAGCTATAGCATGCATATATAATTCAATTAATGTACAATTCCAGTTTTCATCGCTGTACGACCCCTATAACAAAGTAGTAATTAAGGACTGTTTTGTTTCAAGAAACAAAACGATACAGCTTGGTATGTACAACTGACTGGGAAAATCGTAGGACGAGCAACAAAACTGTATGCAAATAAACAAGCTACTGGCGATGTATAACAAAACCTGGTAATAGCTTTCTACTAGGAATCTGATCTGTGGGTGGTTTTACAAACTACAAATTAACAGTTGTGGGTTATGCTTGTTGCAGACGATAGCTGAGAATTCCACTGTAGAGTGCAACTCTGTTGGCCGGAATATTGTGCTCTGCTTTCTCAACTGACTGCAGAAGGGCGTGTATTCCACGCAGTGCAGAAGGGCATGTATTCCGGGTCTCTGAATCCGTCTTGGCCGGAGACCAGCGCCCACGGTATTCCCGATTACTGTCACGAGGCTCCACAACATCTGCAGCGAAACGGACCTTCTTCTTTGTTTTATTCCTTTTGTCTGGAGAATACATAAAATAAACGAGAATTAACAGATTTGGACTGATGCAGAGCAGGAAGGATATGGGAAGCAAAAGTTACCTGAAGAAAGACATGATCGTCTGGCTGAGTTACGCTTTCTGGGTTTGATAAGCTTTCGACGACCTATAACGAGAAGCACCACTATGGCCGTCAGCAACCCAATTCCTGCACTACTCCTCACCATTATTGAAACTTATTTTTACAACGATCACTCCCCACAAGGATTCCGATTGACTGCTATGCAATCGCAAAGGACGATCAATGCCCAATCCAGGCAGAATAAAAAATACGGGAATCGGAAGCAGAGTTTGAGGATGATTAGTTGAGGTCACTTTCATCGTCCAATAATTTATTTTCATCGTATCTTATGTTCTGATTCCCACGAAAGCCGACAGTTTTAATTTGTTGGGCAGGAATTATTGAAGATAGAATTCAACATTAGCTTGTCAGCATGATGTCAGCAGATGGACCCTCCATATCAGCAGCTTCCTCGACCGTAAGTGGTGACCTTACTGTCTGCAAGGGTACGATTACACTTATGGGGTCGCCGACATACCGCGTGGGAGTCGGAAGACCGGGTCTGTCGCGCCACAAAATTCATTTTTTCCTCGGCAGAGGAAAGAGCGATTGCTGGATCACCGTTTGCACACATGGGACTTTGTACGACAGAATTAAATGAGTAAGGGCCTAAATGTTCGCTTGGCTTCTCCTTAGTTTAGAGACCCTAATTTCCCATCTTACCCTTTTTCTATTGAAATGGAATAAAAGATTTTAATAAAGTTTATGAGATCTAGTAGAAGTAAATAAACAGCATGTTAAAATGATCATAGGATTAAAAAAATTGTTTCCAAGAGTATTATGAAAATTTTAAGTTCTTTCTAATGTTAGATTTTCAATTATGGATCTTGATTGAAAAGCCTGTCCTTTTTTCTAGCCTCAACTTCTCAAATTAAGTATTAAGTTTATACGCATTCACATTGTCTTTGTAATTGGTATGATTGTCATTGTAAGCTATGCACTCTATGGTGTAGTGCCATTATATTTCCAATCCAACACCCCCTTATTGAAAAATCGCCACGTCATCATTTTCCACTCTTTCTTTGGGTATTTACTATTTACTATTCTCATGTCAAAAATGATGTGATCCAATCCTCAATTGAACTATTAATATATCTTTCGAAAAATGCTTGTTTCATCCTAAAGAATCTCACTTGAAAAAGTTTTGATTTGAGGCTTCTTATGATTAAATGCTTTTGGATTCTTTCTACTTGCTTCTAGGTGTGAACTAACATATTATTGCCTCATACTTCACATCCATAAAGGACTATGAGTGAATCAAGATAGTCAAAATGGTTTTCTTGGGTTTCCAACCCCATAATTCAAAACTCCTATATCTATTTTGTAGAGAGTAAAGTGTTCCACCCATTGATAATTTTTTTGTTCTACATGTCTCCCAACTGAGCCTGTTGTGGAAACTAAGTCTAGGATACTCATAATTTTTTCACTATTTCTAGTGAACCTCCTTTGAAAAGGAAGCTAACTTGTTTCTTCTTTTACTTATTAGAAAAAAGATCATGAATTTGGTTTCATTAGTGTTCACTTGCATCCCAACCTCTTAAAAAAATAGCTCTATTGTCCTTAGTTGTTCTCTCAAACTATGAGCTCCTTTTCCAATTACAATGTGATCAACTATATAAGATTAACTTTTCTATGTATCTAGTAAATTGAGACCCCCTCCATTTGCCTTGTTTATTGAGTCTTCTATTTTATCAATAAACAAAGTGGGAGAGAATGGGTAGCCTTGTTTGACACTAAAGTTGCTTCCCAAGCATTATGAACTCCCACTCTATAATCCTCTAGGATCATGAGTTTCTCTAGATCTTGTTCCAAAAATTTACTTTAGGTACATCATGTCAAATGTTTTCTTAAAATCAACAAAGCAATATAAAACATATTCTCCTTAGGTGTCCCATATTGTTTCAATCAAGTGTCTAAGGTTATGAATTGGTTTATAATGGTGTCCCTTGTCTCAAAGCCTACCCTCCCTTTTGTTCTATTTCCCTCTTTTTCTTTACAACTACTAAATTTGTGATCTATAAAGTTTTTCATTATGATGATTGAGTACAATCATGTAGTAGTTTAATAGATTATAGATATCTCTTATTTTAAAGAGAGGGGCAGTGATACTAGTCACCCACTTTACTAGGAAGTCATCTTGGATGACATCATTGGTAATGCTTTAAATGCATGATGCTACATATGACCTTTATTCCCCGCTTCAAATATTTTTCTTGCAATCATATATATCATGTGCTTTATCCCCTACTAGATTTTGTAGGCCTTGATGGATATCCTCTATAAATAAAATCTCTATTTTTGCGTTAATTATGAGGGTAACATCATCAAATGACTTTTTTCTATTGGACTTTTTTGTCCTTCTCTTTATTTTGTTGTAAAACTTGGTGGTTTCGGGTCCTTGGAAAACCTATTTTTTCCTTTATCAAAAACATCATCAAATGACTTTGTATATTCTATACATTAGAAATTAGTGATATTATTCTCTATTTATTTATTTATTTTTGTTGTAGTTCCCTCCAAAATATTTTGGGGTTGTGTTTCCAAGAGAAATTTTAACTCTCTCCCTTATTGAATTCACATAAAATTCTCTTTGGATTCTATCAATTTTTCATAATCTTTCTTATTTTCTTTCCTCATCCCAAGTTTCTTTTGTTGCCTTGCATCATTTATCATACTAGTAATTTTCCAAAAAAGTACTTATGGTTCTTATTTTGAGATTAAATCTTTCAAATGTTTTGGGCTTCGAGCTGAGCCCCCCTAGATAGTGGAGGAGGCTTAAGTCATGGGTTTTCTCCCCATGGTCTTGGGTTTGAGGTCCAGATTTAAGCAATGCACATGTCTTGTGTGTGTGCTCGTGCATCCTAGGGGGACTAGTCTTGCCTCAACTCACCCCTTCATGTCCCCAACTTGACAGCTTGTAAGCCCAAGGCAAGGTTGGGTTGGGCACTGGGCTGGGTCATGGGGATACCCTGTGGTAAAAAAAATAAAGAATCATTCAAATTTTCTTAATCCTTTGTGATTTAGAGGAGTCAACATACTTTTGTTTACTCATTGTATTTCTCTCATCTTCCTAAAAGTGTTGTTTATAGGCTATTTTATAAAGTTATTAAATCTCTTGATTTATGAGAATTTTGCCTTCAATAGGTGACTTATTTTGATTGTGATGGATGTTTACTATATTGATTGTTTGTGTGAATAGGTCAATATTTACATACATTGTATTGTGAAATGATTTCTTCTCCATAAGACAACCACTAATATCTAATTCTATCACCCTCAAAATAGAATTATGTGGAAAAATAATATAGTCTATCAAACTTTGACCATTATATATTTTATAGATGATATTGCTTAAATTTGATTATGCACTCATAACATTACATATATGTCATGCAAATCACACAATCCAAGAAACTTTGACCCATAATGAATAACATCCTTGAAGCATTCATTCACAAAACAAGATTTATTTTCCTCTAGCTATAATTGGTTGTTTTTCTCTATGCCCTCATTGCCCAACTAGAAGGCCTTAGGCCTTCGTATTGAAGTTTGCTATAATTAAGACTTCCTCAAAATAGTGCATAAGAATCCTCAAAGTTTAAGTTTATTTTCTTACACATCTTTGAAACTCTTGACAGAAAGTAAGAACCAATTAATCTAATTGTTAACTTATTTTCCATTATTTTCAAGTCTTCATTCAACATTTCTTTCATTCCACAATATACGTCTCTAATTAGTATTGGTACATTCTCATGATCCATACCAATTATAGTCCTTTCATTCTAGGCTGAAGTTTTCTTATACCATTCAGATTTTGATTTTGAAACTGTGTAGTCATTATGTCCATGTATTTGGTCGCTGTGCTGCTTTATATTGTCGTGGGAGTGGCCGACATTATTTGGATGTGCTGCATTTTTATATTTGGGAGGAGGAAGACCGTGTCTGTAAGCACATTGTGTCACGCCACAAAACTTCATTTTTTACTGGGCAGAAGAAAGAGATATTGATGGGTCACCGTTTGAGCACGTCACTTTGCACGACAGACTTAACGAGAGTAAGCGCCCTAAATGTTCGCTTGGCTCCATCTTACCCTTTTTCTATTGAAATGAAATAAAACATTTTAATAATCTCTATGAGATCATATGTGATTAACAAGAGTAAACAAGTGTCGGGACATAAGTATTATGAAAATTTTAAATTCTTTTTAATGTTAGATTTTCTATTGTGAATTTTGATTGAAATGCTTGTAATTTTGTCTAGTCTATGCTCTTCAAATAAATTAGTCAAGTTAACACATTTGTGTTGTCTTTGTAACTTATATGAATGTTATTGTAGGCTATGCACTCTATGATGTAGTTCCATTATGTTTCCACCACTCACTTGTTGCAAAATAATTGCATCCTTGTTTACCACTCTTTTTTAGGTATTGTCTATTTGCTACTCACATAAAAAATGATGCAGTCTAGTCCTCACTTGGGCAATTAATATCTTTGAGAAAGTACATGTTTCACCCTAAAGAATCTCATATGGAATTGAAGTTTTGATTTTAAGGCTGTTTTTGATTAATTGCTTCTAGTTACATGAACTAACATGTTATTGCCTCATACTTCACACCCATAAAGTAAAACAAGAAATTCAAAAGAGTTTTTCTTGGTTTTCTAAATCCATAACTTGATACTACATCTATTTTGTAGAGAGTATAACTTTTTACATCTGCTTGCATTCCTTTTGTCCTACATGTCTCTTGACTAAGCCTATTGTGGAAATCAAGTCTAAGGTACTTGTATTTTTTCACTATTTCTATTGAACCTCGTTTGAAAGGAGGCTAAGTTGTTTCGTTTTTACTTATTAGCAAAAAGATCATGAATTTGGTTCCATTTGTGCTCACTTGAATCCCAATCTCTAAGCAAAAGAGCTCAAATTCCCTCATTTTTTTCTCTCAAACTATGAGACATTTTATAATTAGAATGATATCATCTATATAAGACTAGCTTTACTATGTATCTAGTAAAATAAAGCCCCCTTTATTAGCCTTGTAAATAACAACTCTTCCATTTTATCAATGTATAAATAAACAAAGTGGGGGAGAATGGGTAGCCTTGCTTAACACTAATGTTTCTTTTCAAGCATTATAATAATCAATCCCTTGTTTTGATTTGAGCCTTGATTTGTACATAAAGTCTATGAACTCTAACTCTATACTCTTCTAGGATCTCGACTTCCTCCATCTTGTTCTAAAGTTTTCCTTTAGGTATCATGCCAAATACTTTTTAAAATCAACATAGCAATAAAAATCCTCTTCTCCTTATGTGTCCCATATTTTTCAATAATGTACCTAAGGGTGATGATGTAACGCCCCAAGCCACACACCTATAACATTAGCTGACTAAACATTTTATTTTTTAAAGAACACCAATGACCAAGTTAGGACAACATGTATTGTGCACACAAGTGTCATGTGAAAGTTAATGTCACAAGGACACTAATAACACAAATGAACTCACCATTGTCACAAGCAAGGTGGCACCAATGGAAGATTTACCAATCATGGCATGAAACAACCATAATGAACCTATGAGAGGAGTGGAAATGACATTCAAATAATGATTGATTACTAACCCACAATCATGCTCTCTCATGAACACAACACAAGGGTGGGATGATGGAATCATCAACCTCAAATTCTCAACAAAACATACTTATGAACTCTTACAACACCCAAGGAAACCCACATATAAGTGACATAATTACTAGGAGCTATCACATCTCAAATAAATGACATGACCTCCATTTTGTAAAAAAAAGGGAGTGGGATAAGGGTATCAACTACCCCCAAGTCAATTAACAACAACCTTAACAACAAATAAACATTGGGGAAAACCTTCACAAGATATTTCCTTACTAGGAGGTACAAGCCCTTCACCAACTAGAATGATGATGGGTCACTTTCAAGTAATGACATGCTTCCCACTATAAAAAGTGTCTTAAATTCTTGAGTAAGAAAATTTTCAATGAAGTGATAGCATGGGAAGACTCACTAGGCCAAGGGAAATAACTTTCATATACAAACATTTCTCAATAAATGACTAGAATAATGCACTATTTGATGAAATAAGAGACAATAATGTGCTAGAGAACAACAATGCACCTAGAGGATACTAGTGCCCATGCATGACACTAGCATTAGTTCACCAATGTCTTGCATCTATGTTGGGATCCTAGTTTGGTGCTACAGTCCTGACTCAATGTTAGAGTCTTAGGAATGCATTTTATTCCTTTCCTTGTTTTGGTGTCATAGCCAAAGAGCCAACCAAAGCCTGATTCTAGATGTCAATGTCAAGAACAAAAATCAAGGCACACTATGTGTAGGTGTTTTCCTACTCTAAAATGTAAATGAAACTAAATGCAAAATAGAAAAACCAACAACAACACTCAAGATTGGCCTAAATGATAAAATCTAAACAAAAAAGAAGAAATGAAACACAAATTTTACCTTGTCTAGATTTGTTGTATGGTTGGCCCTTGATTGTAGCTGATTTGTGTGCTCCTTAATCACTTTGACAACATATAACCTATATCATCATGATTTTGGGTGCAAGATGGATGCAATAATGGGAGTAATAGTGGATTTTGGATGCAAATATGAGCTCAAAAATGGCTACAACAATGGACTTAGAGTGGGTGTAATCTTGAAAATTTCATGAGTGAATGAGGAAAATTGACTAAGTGTTTGATAATCATTTAAAAGGGAGATGAAATGAAGGGATAGGATTAGAAGTAGAGTTGAAGATCAATGGCTAAGATGCCTTGAGGCATATCAAGCATTGTGAGGATGACACATGTGTCATCCTAGGGAGATGGGAAGAGGTGAGGTGGAGCTTAGGTGGCAATGTGGTGGAAGTACTTTTCAAGTACATTGGGAAGGGAAAGAGGGGTGACTTGTCTTATCTTCCCCAAATCATGGGGAGGATGTGACAAGAGAGGAATTTAAAATTCCTCTCAAAATCTCCATGGGGAATTGGAGAGAGCCTAGAGTAGATAAATGGAATTAAAAATTTCATTTAGGGGTACACGAGGATTAGAAATAGGAATTAAAAATTCCACGAGAGACCTTGGGTAAATAAAATGGAATTAAAAATTCTATGTAGGCATGTTGGGAGAATAAAAAGGAACTAAAAATTCCTTGGGGGATGGGGATAACTTCTCCAAAAAGGGAAGGAGTTAATGAGGGTTGACTTAGGTAAACATGTCATAATTGGCATTAGGATTAGATTAAGGGTAATTAATTAGGATTAAGATTGTGCAAATGATAATGAGGGGATTAAGGAAAGTGGCAAATCATGGAGGATGTGACACTAATCACAATTAGTGGTGTGCACATCCTAATGATGAGATTAAGCAGATTAATTGAGCTTAGAAATGGATTATGGAGGATGTGACATTTAGAGAGAGAAAAGGGGATGAATTAAAATTAATTTTAATTCATGTGGGCTAAATGACTAAATTAAATAAATTAGTCTATTTATTTAATTCAGAGAAGAAGATGGTCAATTATTTAATCAATTAATTAAATACTTTAGGGAACATTAGGAATAGACAAAAAATATTAATCAAATAATGAAATTATTTAATTAATATGGATGTGGGTGTGAAATAGATGAAATACATAATAAATTTGACCATATGGAGATGGTCAAATTTGGATGCTTACAATTTTTCCCCTCTTCAAAATATCATTGAAATAATGATGTTTCAAATAAAAATAAAATATAGGTTACTCGATAGAAGAAAATGATAACTAGATGCCCTAGTATGGTTGGGAAATTGATAAGGAAGAAAATGGAAGAAATACTGAGGATTATGCCCCCTCAAGAGGGCGGACAGGGAAAAAGGGGCCCTAGGCAACATCTCAATAGGTGAAAAGGAAGGGAACCATGAGGACATCAATGAAAAATGGCTTTTGAATGAAGTAAAATGGGTAAACCAGGTGCAAATGGTGACCAAAAAAAGAAATTATGGTGAAAAGGGTTGGGGGGGGTTAAAAAGGTAATTATAAATAGTAATTAGGAAAAATTATTATTCATTTTGATTTTTGTGCACACAAGCGATTAGGCGATCCTGAGAGAAAAATGACATGTCGAGGTGACATCTCGCACCGATTGGATGTGGTACGAGAGTACTATTAAGATGGTGAGGCTCCTATATAGGTACGCCTCGAAAACTATGCTTACATATATAGGTACCCATCATATTGCCACTTTTTGGCCCATCATGATCCTGCACATACCTGAAAATGGTCAAGGGTTAGGTTATAGGGGTTTTCCTTGGTCAAATCCCACTTTGGTAATCAAACCCTTAATAAATAAATGGAATCAAATGAACAAGGAAAGATGAATAAACAACATGCAAATGTCCTAAACTTACCAACCTTGTTGAAGAAAATATGAAGATATAACAATGGATGCTCCAAAATACTTGATTAATGCTTGATTGAATGATGCACATTTCTTGAATGCTTGAATGAATGAGCGAATAAGTGAACTTGATGAATGGGGGTTAGAATGGATGTAAAAAAACTTATTTATACAAACTTGTTCCTTAGTAGCCCAATGATACCTCATCACAGGCTGACATAAGGTGATTTTAAATAAAAACCTGAAAGAAAATTTGAAATATTTTGAATTTGGAGCCAAGAGGGACTCATTAGCCACCCATGGAAAATGGGTTCCACCTTGGACTTGAAAGTGGGTGTTAGGAATTAAGTCACATTTAATGTTGTTTGTTAGGTTTACATTCAAAAACACACTTAATTAAGCCTTATAAGGGCATAAAGGGGTCAAATGCAGCATAAGAAAGGTGTAAATAGTGAAATTAAGCCTAGAAAAGCATGAAATCTTGTCACAAGACTTTACAACACTTCAAAATAGGACTTGATAAGTGATGAAAAGGTGATTTTTAGGTTAATTGTAATGAATAGAGTCTAGAAAAGTGTAGAAATTTTTACAACACTTCACAATACCTTCACAAGATGTCATAATTTGAATTTTAAGGACTTAATGTGAATGTTCAAGCCACATTACAACATTAAATCAAAGAAAAATGGACCAAGCATCATGAAGAAAGGCCTAAAAGACCATGAAAATGTGAAGGGTCCATTTTTCTATGACACATTTAGCCCCCACTTTAGTGAGAGGATGAACTTGCTTCAAACTCACACTAAAGTAGCCATGCATATCGAGAGGGAGGTCCAAATGCACTTACATTAGCAAGATGGAATGACAACAATCAAGAGGTATGATCAAGCCCCCAGGATGAAGATCCCATGGAAAACTGCACATAAGAACAAAGGAACACACATGTGAAATAGAGAAAGAGAAGGGAGAACTGGATCAAGCTTCGATCGTATGTCCAACTAGTTGTGGATTAGATCTAGGATATTTGTGAGAAAAATAAAATGCATACTCACTTTGGGGTGACGAAACTCATGGTAGTCTGTTGGGTGAGAAGGCCCAAAAGGTAAGATACATACGCTAGTTGGTATGCACTCACAAACACATAGGTGGCTATGGGGAAAGTCGTGTCGCTGAATGGGCTTCCCGCTCAACCATATGAAAGTTATACCTCTTGATAACTTTAACAAGGTGCCACAAAGGAAAATGTTGGTTTGTGCTTCATGAGACAAGCAAAGCTTTGTATTCTTAGAACTCATGAACAAAGAGGATAGTACCACATGGCATGCAAGTTGTGTTATGCAAGGTGGCAAAAATGTAAAAATGTAAAAACGTAAAAGTGTAAAATGGAAAAGATGTTCAAAGGAGTCTTGTTAAGTTCATGCAAGGTCTGTCACTTAGGGGACATTGTGTCTAATGTCTCCAAGAGAGGACCGATCAAAGAATAAATATTCACAACTTAGGGGATGCAGTGCGTCACATCAGGCCGGCAAGAGGAATGTAATATGCTAAGATAGATCACCCTTATGAACCTAAAATCACACCCAATGTCATCCAAAAAGTGAAAAACACATCATATGAAGTGACAAGGATGCACTAAGAACCAAGAATGCAAATGAAATTATGCCAATGTATGCCCCCCACTTTAAAGGAATTGCTACACACCATTCTGTGAGCAATTACTTTAAAGTAGCAAAAGGGAAATATGCAAAAAGTATAAACAAGACATGAGAGCCAAATCAGAAAGCCCTATGCCAAGTCATATGTTTCCAAGTAAGGTTGTGTCATGTAATCTAGCCAGTTTTGACGATTGTGATATCTCTTTGAGAAGAAACCTTTGGAAAACTTTTTTGTAGGGCGATTCTTTGAGAGCCTAAGTATAGATTTTCATTTAAGGATCCTACTCTTGCTAGACCTAAGGATCTTTTGCTTGCCTAAAAGCATGAGGTATGTATATTTATTGCCACACAAGTGGTGGTAATATAGGTCTTTTGGCTGCTAGGTTTGCCTTTTCTTCCTCTTTGTCTAAGATGATGGATGCGGTGAGAAATTGGCTGTGTGTTTTGTTTTTCTAAAAAATGAAAGTTCTCAAACTACTTATGATGTCAATTTGGGCACCTTCAATATGTGTGTTACCTGGTTGAAAGATTGGTGCTACAAGGCCTGGTTGTTGAATAGGAGTTGTAGGTTTCCAAATGGTCATAAGGTATGATGGTGTTTGTGGGGTGGTTTTCTATGAAACTCAAAAACCCTAAGGCTTGAGTGTTGTTTTGGAATGTGGCTACTTTTTTGAAATCAAAATGTTGAAGAACTAGGGTTGATATTCCATTTCCTGGTCTAGAGGATATGTTGTGGGAAAGATACTTGAACTACGATCTGTGAGTTCCAAGTAACTGTTCATATAATGGACTTTTTGAGTGAAGGAATGATCCTAATGTTTTATTTGATTTTGATTTCAAATAAGTAATATGAGAATAATGGGTGGGAGACTTTATGACCAATCTAATTTTCCAAGTGTTTTGGCTTGAACAATGACCTTACAACTTTAGTTTTTCTTCCTAAATATTAGCAAAAAGATTGTGAGTTTGGAATGGCAGTTGGTGATCTCTATTTTGTTTCCTCTATTTTTTTGAGTATGGAAAATGATATAATAGCACTGGAATGACTCAAAAGCATGGAATTTATGTGACCTGAATGTCTATAGCTCAAGTTGTGAAATCACAACACCCAAGCCATAGTTTACCCAATGTTTACTTTGATTAAGGTAACTTGAAATAAAATCCAAAATGTTCAGAAACCTTTAAGGATAAATCCTTTCAAGGAGTGCAAATCATAAGGCTTCTTTCACAAGTATACACTAACTCAAAGGGTTTTTATTTGACCAATTTGTTCAATGTTTGTTTTGATGTTTTCTTTTTCTTCAAGTCAAACACAAAATTTGATGTCACAATTGTTTTTGAATGTAATTGGGCAAGTTTCACATTAACAAGCACTTTACAATCCTAAGCTCAAGTGGGTACGTATTTCTTAGTAAGCCTACCAATCATCCCTAGGATGATTAATCTGAGGAGATGGAATGGAAAAATAGGCTATGTCAAGGAAATGTATTGTCTTGACACGCCAAGCAAAAGAGTCCCTTCCCTATTTTCTTTATTGCCTCAACCAAAAACCGAACATGGTAAGTAACTTCTTGGAACGGTGCTATTCCAATGTACTACCTTAAAATACTCTTTTGGGTAAATGGACGGCTTCCAAAACAATTGGCTCTTAGTGTAACTATGAATGTGGAAATCTGACACTCAGCTGCTTTGCCACTTAAGGCTCTTTAACCGTTCTTGTTCCACTTAAGGCATGGGATTAGGTGTAGTCTGTTGTCAGCACGACTTGAAGCTACTTTCTTATTATTTCACAAAATTTGATATAGCCCACCAGTAAACGTGCTTTGAGACCTTGCAATGAGTTCTCTAGCATAGGATGTGTCTCAAAGTAAGCCCCCTCTCTAAGGTAAAATTTGAAAAACAAATGCAAAGCTCAAAAATGTTCTTCACTCACCAAAGATCACCAAAACGACGCGAGGGGAGAAGACAAAGCACTTCAACTTTTCCAATCAATGTATGTATAGTAAACAATTCATTGTAGTTTGATTCATTTTAAACACCTCGAGCAATGTTAACCCCAAAAAAATATGAGTAAATAAAAACAAAGTTCTTTTTTTATTTTTGCACCAATTGAAGTGTTCAAGACATCAAGCAATTAAGATAGCAATGGTGTCAAAACAACAAAAACATTTTGTTCATTTTAAGCCCCAAAATTGAAGTGTTTCTAAGAAAATCAGGCCTAGTCTTAACTAGTCAACAAATGTAAATCGTAGGTGCATCAACACAATGAAAAAAATTTGCACTCTTTTTATGCAACAAATTTAAAGGTTCCTAAATATGAAAACATGAAATGTGTTCATTTTTAGAGCCCAAAATTGAAGTGTTTTATGTTCTTTTTATGAGCACCAAAAGAGAGTTCCTACTTTAAAAATCTTCAAAATGGTTTATTTTAACAACACCAAATCAAGTGTGAGAGTTGTTCAGTTTAGATCACCAAAAGGAAGTTCCTAATTTAGAAAAAAATTCAAATTTGTTCATTTTAAATAGCACCAAAATAAAAAATGTGAGAGTTGTTCATTTTAGAGCACCAAAAGGAAATTCCTAACTTAGAAAACTTAAAAATGGTTCATTTTAGCAACACCAAATCAAATGTGAGAGTTGTTGTTAATTTTAATGCACCAAAATAAATTTCCTAAGTTAATAAACAAAAATATTTGTGGCTCCAAATATCTTGGACCGATCATCTTCTCTACACAAAACAAGTTAGTATGTTCAAAATCCTGCATAAAGATCCATTAATTCCTACAAAACAAACAAAATGTTAGCAAGGAGGGTCATTACAATAGTGTAGGATCCATGCACTTGTCTTCCAGAGAAAATGGTCAAAAAAAATCAAAAGCTTAGAAGAAATTATGCAAATGCTCAAAAATTAGGCAAAAGCTCATATTTTTTGTGCAGGTGCAAACCCAGAAAACTTCAAAAGCATGCCATTTGGAGCAAAAGCATTGTTCCTAGTGTAAAGGAACAGTTCCCATGGAAAAAGCATAGTTTATGTGGAAAAAACTCAGAATTCTTGACAGTCAAAAGCGAGCTTTTCCTGGGCAATCTATGAAACATCTCTAGAAGGCTCCCAGAATCCTGTGACTTCAAATTTTCTCATAAAAACATTAGTAAGGAGGACCTAGGTCCCACCACGCATGCCAGAATGTGTGAGGGGGGAAGGAATCCATCAGGAAAGATGGTGAAAGCAAGATCAAATGCAAGATTCAAATTAGAAACTATCTAATCCAAAACACTTAATCTATCCTATTCCATCACTCATGAAATGTACAAATCTAAGCTATTTGAATGAAATGAGATCCTAAGATATTCAAAACGAATTCAAACAAACAAAAGAAGAGTTTACCATCCCATGTTGGAGTGTATTTGCATGATGTTGGGTTGTTTGTATCACTACAAAGCCTCCATTGCTTGGTGCAAAAGCTTGATGAACAATGCTTGTGTTTGAAGAAATGAGGAAGCTCTATCAATGGTGATCTTGACAGCACTTTGTTGCATAAGGTAAGTTGAAATTATCATCCATATTTGTGAGGAGAGAGGTTTGTTATATAGGAAAAGAGATTTCGAATCGATGATCAAGATCGAGTTGGAGAATATCTAGATCAATGGTCAACATGTGTTGAGAGGATTTAGACATGAGAAGATTGTGCAAAGTTGATTGCACAATTAGGGTGATTGAAGAATAGATTGGCTATTTAGGGTTTTAGATTGATTAGTCAATAATTGATTGCTCAGTTAGCAATTGATTGATCAGTTAGGGTTTAGTTAGGAATTAGATGGTCGAGTTAGCAAAATTAGATTGCTTAGTTAGTAATCCATGATTTTCTCAATTAGAAAGTGGGTGAGGAATATTAATTAATTTATTTAATTAATTAATTCCTTTTTGTGTTTTGATTTTATTTTTGATAATTGATTTGAATTGTTTGATTTGATTATTCAAATTTTGGAGGGAAAGTGTTATAATTAAATTATTATGATTTAATAATTTAATTAATTTTGAGGAATAAGGTGAATTAATGATGTTGTTTGACTAATCAGGAAAAAGTAAGATTATATTAGGACTTTATTCAATAATTTTAATTTATTTAATTGGTCAAAATGATGAAACATGAATTAATCAAATAACGTTGTATTATTGGATAATAGTAGAATTAGGGTTTTCAAGACTTTATTAAATAAACAGTATTTATTTAATTTGTTAGAAATGATGAAATAGTAGATTAATTAAATAATGTTGTATTATTCAATTAATAGAGGAAATGAGGGTTTCAAACGTCGTTCGATGTCATTCTATGTCGTTTGATGCATTGTGAGATGCCATTGGATGATTCTAAGATGTTTCAAGATGTTTTAGAGATGTTATGAGATTTTCCAAGACATTTTAGAGATGTTTTGAGTTGATTATGAGATGTCCATAGACATTCCAAGTTGATTCTAAGATGTTATGAGATGTTCCAGGTTGATTCTAAGTTGTTTCAAGAAATTTTGAGTTGATTTTGAGATTTTCCAAAACATTTCAGGTTGATTTTGAAATGTTCCAAGATGTTTTGGGTTGATTCTGAGATGTTTCAAGTCATTATGGGTTGATTTTGAGTTGTTTCAAGACATTCTGGATTGATTATGAGATGTTTCAAGTTGTTTCGAGACATTTTGAGTTGATTCTGAAATGTTCTGAGATGTTTTGGGTTGTGATAGGTGTTAAGTCAATTTTACATGTCTACAAGGCCAATGGCAGACAATGCAAGAAAAAGTATGAAGAGTCTTCCAATAATATGTGCAATTGTCCTAAATGTGAGACAACTATGCCTGATTGTGACTTCCGATATTTATTGTAGCTAAAGATAGAAAACCACACAAGTGAGATTTGGGTTGCTACTTTTGATGAGGCTGCAACAAGCTTATTGCAGATGTCAGAAAAAAGAGTTGTATATGTTGCAATATGGGTCTTCTACTACAATGACTACTGAGTCTATCATCAATGGTGTCACCTACAGTTCTTATTAAAACATAGACCTTTAATTCAGAAACAAGGCTTAAAACAACAATAGTCAATGTTGCAAGAATTAACTTTGAAGCTGAGTGCAAGTTGTTGCTCTCATATTTTTTTGCAATATCCTCTTCCAAGAAAGTTTCTATAGAGATAATCAATACCTAAAATTTTCAGAGCTTGGGTTGGTTGGACATCTATTTTCTTTTCCCTTTTTTGGCATCCCATCACACCAAAACACCTTTGCTTTCTATTCCTGTTTATTTGTTGCTTGTAGAATTGGTTATTAATTGAGACAAAACACTATAACTTATAATTTTTAACAAAAAAAGTTACACTTCTTTTGTTTTGTATCATTTATGTGGCTTATAGTTTTGTTTGCCTTTTTCTCCTCATTTTCTTATGTTGTTTGGTTATAAATTTATGTCGCTCTATTTAATGCACGTATCAGTATTTACACTTGTTCTTGTGTATACTTGTGGACATGGTTGTATGCATATATACTTCTACATATGAATATACATAACCATATACACATGCAATTGAATTTTGTCAGTGCATACATACTGATACACATGTGTATAATATTGTTTGTTGTATCATTATGTGCATTGATAATTTGTATATTATATAGTTATCTTCATAGGTATCATTGATCATGCAAGGCATCAATAGCATGCTTATACATTTGTTGTCTTTGTCACATATACGAGTATTTACACCAATTTTCCTGTATTCTTTTGAATGTTGCTACTCATCTCATATCTGTGCATTATAATCTTTTGATGTTGCTTAAATGTTTTGTATCCTGCTTTTGCATGTTGATTCATAGATTCATATTGCATTTGGATATCATATGTTTCTTGTCTATAATGTTTGTTCCCTTCAACCTATACTTATTTCAATCTCATGTGTGTGCTTTTCATCTTCTGATGGTGGTTGAATGTTGAATATATTGGTGTTGGCTCTCTATTCATCAAACCATGTCACATATGGTTGTCTTTGATTCTATTAGAGTCACATAATTTCATTCTTGTTACCATATTTCCTATATAATGTTCAATGATGACTCTTCTCTACCGATTGTGCAATACTTTTCTATTTTTGCTTGAGTCTAGGTTATTAAAATCCAATCTAACAAAATGTATTGTTTCTTGTATCATTATGAGCATTAATAATCTATATATTTTATAGTTATCTTGAGAAGTACCATTGATCATTTAATCCATCTATAGCATGCATATACATCTATACATTATTGCATCTAAGATTGTGAGGATGAAGAAATAGAGGAGCTATTTTGGCCTGCAGAGAATGCAAGGAAATGCTATAAAATTTGTGGCATTTTTCATGACTTTAAAATTCATGGAATTTTCCAAGAAATCACAAGTCATGTTGTTTTCCATGGATTTTTTATAGCATTTCCGACTGCATGCACTAGAGGGAAAGAGTTTTTTGATGTGCCTACCTTAGATTTTTCACATGATGATTATGCGTGTTTCATGTTGTGTATACATCTACTTCAGCATGGGTGCTCCAAATAATATGTTCATCACTCTCAACTATATAATGTTCGCATTTCTACAAATATATGTATATCTAAAGTAAGTTGCACACAACATGCATATATCTCTACATTTAAACTTGTTCCTACATGCAAGTATAAGTATATATATACATATATACACATATATATATACATATACATATACATATATACATATATATATATATGTATAAATATACATATACATATACATATACATATATACATACATATATATATATATACATATACATATACATATACATATACATATATATATATACACACACATACACACATATATATCACATAGAAATAGCTATATGTCTATTTAATACCTTTTAATGTATATGTTCTTGTATGTAGATATGTATATATGTATGTGCTTACATGTATTGAAAAGTTTGGGTGTGGATATCTATGTGTGTTATGTGCAAAAAACCTTGCCACTGTGGTTACTTGTCTTCTTAGTAGCTGATGTTATAGAACATCAGTCAACAATGCCAAATTGAAAATAACATAAACTGTTTTATTGCTTTGCTAAGTCTAAGATGGTAGGTGTTATTGCAACCATCACCACTACATGAAAACCATAATATTGTATAGTTATCTTCACAAGTACTACTAATCATTAAAGCCATTTGTAGCATGCATATACATTTGTACCAAAAAAAAATATGTGCACATATCTAGATATCTATTGCTTGGATATACACATATGGGGAAAAAAAATGCAAATATAATTATATCTAAAGTAAGCTGCACACAACATACATATGTGCTTGTATGCAGATATGTATCTATTTCTCTATGCTACTATATTTATAAATACATGTAGATATATATCTATCAAGATTTTGTTTAGTAGGTGTATATATATGCACTCCATGCCTTCCATGCATACTTAGATATCTCTTGCTTGCATATATATATACACAGAAAAAGTGTCTACACATATGTGTGTATATGAAACTAGATGCACCTAGCATAGATATATCTACATTTACACTTATATATATGTGTGTGTGTGTGTGTGTGTGTGTCCTTGCATGTATTAGTAAGTTTGGGTGTGGATATATATGTGTGTTATGTGTGAAAAACCTTGCCACAATGGTTTCTCACAATCCTGATAGCAGTTGATGCTACACAACAACAGTCAACAATGCCTAATTAAAAATAACATAAACGGTTTTATTACTTTGCTAAGTTTTAGATGGTAGGTGTTATTGCAACCATCACTGCTACATGCAAGCCATCCATGTAATAATATTTTCATTCCATAGTAATTCTCAAGACAATGAAAATAATGAAAATGGTTAGAATATCAAATACTGAGAGTTGAACTTGCTTAGCAAAATTCATGTTTCTCAGAGCAATAAAAAAAATGCTTGACAAAGGAGGAAATCATCTATTGCATCAATATACACATACAAAAAAAAAAATTGCACATATATATGTATCTAAACTAAGATGCCACAACATACATATATATCTACATTTATACTTGTTGATACATGTAACTAAATTTTGACTTACATATATATGTTCTCACATGTATTGACAAGTGTAGGTGTGGATATCTATGCATGTTGTGTAGTTGAAGCTACAGAGTAATAGTGAAGAATTCCTTATTGAAAATAACATAAACTGCTTAATTTCCTTGGTAAGTTTTAAATGCTAGATATTATTGCAACCATCACCGGTATATGGAACCCACACATGAAACAATGTCACTGTGTCAAGCTATGCCAAGTGATGTTTATCTCCTGTGCATAGGCAACATACATATATATCTACATTTAAACTTATCTATATATGTTCTCACATGTATCGACAAGTTTAGGCATGGTTATCTATGTATGTTGTTTGCATAAACCCTTGTCATAGTGGTGGCTCATAGTGTTGATATCAGCTTAAGCTACAAAACAAGAGTCAACAATGCCTTATTGAAAATACATAAATTGTTCAATTGCTTTGGTAAGTTTAGAATGCTAAATATTATTTCGAGCATTGGCGCTATATGGAAACCATACATGAAACAATGTTGTCGTGGTAGGCTGTGCCAAGTGATGTTTATTTCCTCTACTCTCGTGGTGATTTATGTATTAACAAGTCCACCTATGGAATATATGTGTGTTGTCTACATATAACTTTAGATGTATATATATCTGTATATATTTTTCTTTCTAAGCATATATGTAGACTATTTTATTCCTTTGTAACCATCAACACTACATGGAAATCATAAATGAAATAATTTTGTTGAACCTATTGAACAACAATCAACAATGCGTGTGTATCAACTCCTTCCTATGCTTATTATTTTGGAAGGATAGATGTTAAATTAATATTTTTTTGATCCTCTCACCAAACCCTCGAGCAAGAAAATACATTATCCACCACTATGTTCAATGGTTAGATTAATGTTTCATATTATAGTTAATATACATCCTATCATTCTAAGAATTCCATGCAACCATTCCCAATAGTGCCTTATCAAAAACAACATAAACTATTTAATCACCTTCCAGCCATCACCACTATATGGAGATCATAAATGAAACAATATAGCTAAATCCAAAGAACAACAATCAACAATTATTTATGGAAAATATCATAAACTATATAACCTAATCTATTTTATTTCCTTGCAGCCATCACCACTACACGGAAAGGTGCATCTAACTTCAGATACATTTATATCAGTATAGATTTTTATTTGCAACTGTATATATATGTATTGCATGCATTGGATGCATATGTAGGAATTTGTGCTTATTAAGCCGATAGGCTTATTATGAGAACACTTAGGCCACAAATTTTGTCAACATTCCCAGTTTTCCAAACTCTCATCATGTGGCTCCCAGTCGGTTGGAAAAAAGGTGTCGAGCTTGAAATTACATAAATGAAAAAATAAATACATTTGGCATGCCGATAGATAAGGCCAACAAAATTGAACGTTGGCTGGCAGGGCTTGGTGCTTCAACATTAATTAATGTATTCTTTCCATATATTGGCAATGGTTTGGTTATGGTTGTAATAACACCTACCATTTATAACTTGAGAAAATATGGTCAAACAATAAAATAGTTTGTGTAATTTGTGATAAGCAATTGTTGGGTGTCGTTCTTTGGCTTTACCTGCTATAAGAGCTTTGAGCCACAATGACTTTCATACTATTTTCCCTATGTGTAGATATGTATGTATGTGATATTAGATGTAGGAAACATTCATATATACTCCTTCGTATATTTATTCTTTTGGGATTACCAATTTAATCTACTTTTCTGATTAGGGGCCACTTATGTATATTGTCTACATCTAATTCCACATACATACATTTCTACACATAATTTTTGTGTGTATATATATGCAAGCAACAAATTTCTACATATGCATCCAAACAAATATATATGTATTTGAAGTTAGATGCACCTCTTTGGTTATTACTTCTTTCAACCTCAAAAAGCAACTCTAAGAATTGTAGGTTGTATATTAAGTGTTATATGAAACATTGATCTAATCATTGAACATGGTGGTAGATAATGTATGTTCTTGCTTAGGGGGTTTGGTGTGGGCCTATGAGTCTGCATGACCCAATATGGTAAGGTGGAGAGTAGGCCTTCTTTTATTGTGTTTCATTTTATATTTCCTATGTGAAGATGTGTATGTTTATGAGATTAGATGTAGAAAACATTCATATGCATGATATGTTGTATATTAATTCTGATATTAAACATTGATCTCAACATTGATTATCATGCTAGACAATTTATCTTCTTGCTTGGGGTTTTGTTGAGAGTCGTCAAGGATCCATGATGCAATATGGTAGGGTGGAGAGAAATCCTTCTTTTAATGTGTTTCATTTTATTTTCCCTATGTGCAAATACGTTTCTATGAAAAATTAGATGCAACCAACATTCATATATAGTCCAAAAATTGATAATTAATACTTGGCATGGCTTGGCCCTCTATCCATTCATCCAAAAATTGATAGACATTGATCTCAGCATTGATTATATTGCTAGATAATTTATCTTCTTTCTCAGAGGTTTGTTGAGAGCCCTCGAGGCTCCATGACGTAATATGATAGGGTGGAGAACAAGCCTTCTTTTACTATGTTTCATTTTATTTTCCCTATGTGAAAATATGTTTCTATGTGAATTTAGATGCATCCAACATTCATATATGACCCAAATGTACATTCCTTTCCCACAAAAAATAATTGCTACTTCGCACGGCTTGCCCTTGTTTCCATTCATCCAAAAATTGGTGAAACATTTGATACAAGAAAGGGTATAGATGTTTCAATTGATAGTTGCAGTTTTCCTATTCAAGAGCAGCATTGTACATTTATTCAAATTGTTGTTGTTAACTGAAACATGTTGTACCTATTCTTTTGTGAAGTAACTATCTCAGGCCTACGATTTCCAAGTTGTTTTTGTGAAAAAAAAAAGAAAAAGACATCCAAATCATATGTGAAATTAGATGCAGCCAACATTCATATATAGTACTGCCTATTATGCATACAAGGGATGCAACACATATATATACTTACAAAACAAAATCTATACTAATATATATGTATCTAAAGTTACATGCATTTTTTGAGGCAAGATGCTCTATTTTATAGTCTTCAACAAAAAGATGTTTATATGTGCACTGTTGCTCTTTAAGTTGGTGTTTGCAAGATGCTCTATTTTATAGCCTTCAACTAGAAATAGTTTATATGTGGATATGTATATATCTGAAATTGGTTACAAACAACATCCATATATATACATCTTTCAAAGTTTTGCTTTCCTTGCTTCCTTTCTGTCATGCCTATATGCACATGTGTTTAGAACTTGTCCTCTTAGTTCTTCTTGTCCATCATGCTACTAAACAATTGTGACTTTTTGACTTGGCTTAATCTCTTTAGCTGCACTGTTTCTTTTTAATTTGGTGTTTGCAAGCTTATTGTCTTCATCATATTATGGTTCTAGGCTCTTTAAATGTGTTCAAGTTCTAGTCCTACATCAAGTGTGGAAAAAAAGATAGAAAAATGCCAAAGGATCCAACTCTATTATGCATAGCATAGAGACTACATCTATGAAAATTTTTAGCCCAAATACTTGCAAGAAACACCCACACTAGCTTGTCTTTCCTTGACCAATTTTTAGAATGATAGCCTATATATTAAGTGTAATATGAAACATTGATCTCACCATTGATCGCAGTGGTGGATAATGTATATTTTTGCTCGGGGGTTTGGTGAGAGCCTATGAGGATTCATGACCCAATATGGTAGGGTGGAGAGCAGGTCT
>VDFB02083437.1:0-34042 GCA_007258455.2 Sequoia sempervirens
TTGGTTGTTCCATAGAATGATAGTGGCATAAATTTGTTTATAACAATGAATGTGGGTTCTTCAAACCATGAGAAATAATAAGATTGTTCTAGTTATGTGTAAATTATTATTGTTAATATTAAAAGAATGTCGTTCAATTTCCTTTACCTTGCATAAAACAATATCAGTATAAGAATGATAAAGATTTGAATGAAAGTATAAGAATGATAGTTATGTTGTTTTAGATCCTTGACCATGAATGTTCTTGAATAACTAAGGGTCCTGTTGATGTGGTGTTTTGCACACTTTCTCAACACAGGCAATACGTGGATGCACTACCTCTCTTCAAAGGAGATTTCCAATAGCAAGTTGTTGAAGATTATCCCAAGGTCTCTCGGGTGTTAGGTCATGACTTGCATTAAACTCCTTAGTTGATGTTTGATGTGATTTTTTTGCTAATCACAGGGTGGACTTACGAAGCTAGATAGAATGAAGTGGATCTTGAGAATTGAAGTTTCTAAGATGGAAGTTGATGTGCCCTTTGTTGCAAGTTCAAACAGCAGTCTGAAACTCCAATATTTTCTTAAGGTTTGAATTTACAATGTGCAATGAACCTTAGCATAGGCTACTTAAAAAATAAAAGAACAGGGAAGAGAAAATGTTCCTAGATTTGCAATTGACCATGAACAATGATAATGGAGGTTTCCACTATGGACAACTTCCTTCAAACATAATTTCACTTTACTAGAAAAGTCACAGTATCATGAAATTTGTGCTATCTTCTAAGGTTTGCAAATGTTTTACCATTCATCCATCATATACATGCATGAACAAAGATAAAATTTTAAGAAAACTTTAAATTTAAGTCTAGACTAACTTTACATAGCCATCTACCAGCGGAAAACAACGGAAAGTATGGACTAGGAAGGCATCTACAGAGCATAAATATTCACAATGACATAACAACATTACCAAATCTATCAAAAGAAGCTATAACTAACTAAAACAACAAAAAAAATCTAACTAAAAATTTTAACTATAGGAGATGAATCATGAAACATGTAGAGAAACTCATAAATGCACCAAAGTCAATGTATTTCTATTAAAATTTCTACAACATGTCATTACAACAACTCAACTCTCCCTTGAAAATCAAAGGAGACCCCCTATTTATAGTGTCCAAAAAGTAGAATGAATGGCCAAGATTAATTTGCATTGTGTGGCCAAGATTCATTACAACTTAAGGTTCCACCTACCCCACAATATTTTACATTTTAAAATACATTTTGTCCATATCCCTATTTTGTCTTCTAGTGGCAGCACTCTAGCATTTTGTATTTTTTTTATTGCTCTTTGTTGCAACTATTCCTTGAGGAGTTCATCACCAATAGTAGGGTTTCCCTTTTGTTTCTTCAAAGTGGCGTACTCCATGAACATCAAGATCAATAGTTGGAGCTTATCAATTTCCATGATATGAGATTGTAGCACTTGGTAGCCCCATTATTTGGACAATTCAATGAGATTTTCCCAGTCTTCATCATACTTGGTAGTGTGGTCTCTGAATAGCTCAGATTGGGCAAAGGCTCGGGCGGGAAAACTCATAAAATTAGTGGTAATCTCGGCGGACATCCCATCCTCCATCTTCTTTTGGAAATGAGGCTTTATCTTCTTAGGATCAATTTGCATGACAGGAATATCATAGTTTGTCATTAGCTTTAAGTACCAAATGCAATCTGCTCTAACTTCCTTAGCCCATTCAATATCGAATCCACCTTGTCGAGTACCTGTTCCAACCTTTCCTTTCAATTTTCAAAATCCATCCTCCACATCTCCACGATCCAATGATCGCCCTCCTTAAATGCAAGCTCTTCCTTCCAAGTTCTCTTTGGCAACTTGAGGATGGCCTCAATTTTTGGGTAAGTAGACATGTATATCCCTGGGAAATTTGTAAAGAATTTACTTGTGCTTTCAGAAGTCCTTTATAACTCCAAGAACTTGTTTTATATTCTAATAGCATGACTGATGCCCATATTCTCGATGTATAAGACCTGCCAGAACCAACTCTCTGTGGTCTTGTCCATGTTCTTCCTCTTTTTGAGGTTGTCTATTTGCTCCTTTGACAACAACTATGGTAGGGTCAAAGACATGGTAGGCACTTCTTCTATTGATGACCATTGTTGGATATAGGTTGTTAGATCAGCCACTTGTGCCTTGAGCTTTTCCTTTGAAATCTTATCCTATTGAATTAAATGCACTACCATGGCAATGAACTCCTAAGGTGGTCCAATTTCTGCTCCCTGGTAGTTGTTCCTAAATCAATAGTGGAAACATTATAAATTATCCCCTCTTCACCCATTACTGGTGTATCTACTTGCATGGTCCTTGATCCAAAAGCATCCATCATCACCTTGGATGTGAATTTGGGCTTCTTCTCTTTCTTGGTACTAATTTGTGCTTGGGCTAAGTTAGCCTCTAGTCTTGCTCTTGGATCACTTAGGACGAGAGCCTTCTTCTCAAGCTGCTTTTCCACCCATTCAGGCATCTGAGCTTTTTCTTTGGGTGATTCACTATCACCTTTTTCTTCATCCCTTATGACTTCAATTTCCTTATCTTTGGAAGTTTCCTTCTCCACCCTATTTTCTTCTCCCTCTTCTTCATTGGAGTCTCTAGTGAATGTTAAGCACTTGATTACGGACTTGGTGGATAGGAATTGTTTGGTATTTTCTTCCCTCTCAGCCTCCTCTTCTTTCTCTTCTTCATTTTCTTCATCACATTTATCTTCATTCCCGTGCTCTTCATGCTGCGGATTCCCGTAGGTTTCAACCTCTTCCTCGAGCTTATCTCTTCCTCTTTATCTTCCTTCTCCTTGTGTAGAGGTGACATATCTTCATGTTGTTTTCTCTCCTATTCTTCCCGCCCTTCGGGGAGAGCCATCTCCTCATCATGTTTGGGGCCTTCTTCTTGTTGTTCGCCTGTTGCAGGTTCCATACTTTCTTTTGTCTTATCATCTTCTTGTCTTCTTTCAACAGAGGGTGGTTTTTCCATTTCTTCCTCGACATCCTTTAATTGTCGAGCCAACTCTTCCTCAAAGTCAACATCGAATGCTTATATAATTTCAATATCGACATCCCTTTCTTCACTGCTTTCAAAAGACCCTGTCTCCTCTCCTTCACAAACTACCTTATCAATTTGTAGATGCTAATGTTCTAGATGTTTGTGGTATTCATCTGCTTCCTCCTCCAATTCTTTTATTCCTTCCATCTCTCACCTCTCCCATTTTTCTGATATTTCCATCATGGCCTTCATCTCCGGGGGCTCAGTTGGAGACTTTGAAATTGGAACATTGGCAAGGACTTGTAGCAGGGAAGCTGGGATGGTTGGATTCAGTAATACTTCAAAAATTTCTGAGGGAGCATTTTGCATGTGCCGAGAAAAATCCTTTAGAAGTGAGAGTTCTGGTATTGGAATCATTGTTGTTGCCAGCGAGAGCGATGTGGTTGGAGACATGGAGGTGGAGGAGAGTGGAGATGTGGTGGAAGAAGAAGATCCAACCACCATGACTAGCCCATTTGGTGAAGAGGCAAGGTGGACCAAAATGTCCACCACAGGCTGGGAGGTAGCCACCATAGCTTGAGACAACGACATAGGAGTGGCAGTGACAGAGACAACTAGTGGAGACTTGGGCTGATCTGTTTCCATTTCTTCTCCTTTTTGGGGTGGGTCCTCCTAAATAACAGGCACTATAGTAGTACTTTCTGACCTTTTATGTTTCTTGGAAGATTCATCTTCCACAACCTTTCTTGCATACACCTTCGGGTTAGGTTGTTGCTCCGTAGTATCTTATCTTTTTCTACAGCGAGTGAGTAGAGAAGATTTGGATGTTTCTCTTGTTGAGGTTGCAAAAACTTCATCATCTATTGCACTAGGCTCACTTTCAACCCCTTGATACATTAGGAAGACCCCTTGTTGCTTTAATCAGGCAACTTTCCCATTGACCCATTCTCTTGTACAAGCTTCGATTGGTTTGGTTATGATATCAAGGTCATTGACCTCTTGCTCATCCCAATCCATCAACAATAGTGGAAATTTAGTGACTTCATTGTATCTAGGGTCCATAATTGTGCTCTCATCTTCTTCAACCTGATCAGGCACCAAAAACAAGTTCACCCTTTTCACAAAGTAGGTCATGATTCTCATGTAATGCCTCGTGCACACCTCCTTATCATCTTGGAAATTTTCCCAGAAATCTTCAACATGATGCAGATGGCCATAGTCGGGTCCAAGTTCCTTTCTTATATGCTCGTAAGGGTCCATTCGTGAATGGGTAGTATACAGCCATAAATGGTACTCGTCCAACTCCTTCTCTGAATTCCTTGCACATTAAGAGGTATGCAGCTTATACATCCCTTGGCCAAAAGAAAAGGGATAAGGGATCCCTACCAATGGATTTCTACTTAGCAAGGTGTGTACATGTCATAGTTTCCGAGAGATTTCTAACAATATAAGCCAGTTGTAAGGGTACTGGGGCAGCTTGTTTGACCTTTCTGTGAAGCCTTGAGCACAGATGTACGTGAACTTGGGATATTGGATGAATAAAAAGTCATTTTTTTGAGGAAAGCACGAGCACTGTGGGAGACTCACCTCTCAAAATTACCTCCAACCAACCTGATAATATGACCTATGAAAGCATCATTCACCCTACAATAATCCCTCTTGAAGTTTCTAAACTAAAGTTGAGGGTATCTATCATAGACTTTCAGTTCCCTGCCAGATTCTTCATTTGGAGCCCTAAACAAACCGTTATATTGGCTTCGTTCAGCCAAAGAATAGACTAGATAGGATTTCATATAGAATTTGGAGGTCTTTTTAACATTAATGAACTCTTGGTGGAAGCAATCGCTTATTATCCCTCCCCAGTAGACTGTGGTTTGTGTGGTATCATCTTCCTTTCCAAGAAGAATTTTCTCAACAAAGTAGATCATCCACTCTTAGAAGTACGCAGCGGTGGGAAGGCCCATAACTCTTCTTAGTAGAGTCACCAAGTCGTGATAATCTTCATATAAATCATTGTAGAAGAGCTCCTGGGGAACCTTAGCAGCGTTGCCCCACTTCTCTTTGAGCTAATACTAATTTATAAGTTTCTTACATCTAGTTGGGTCCTAATCCCACATTTCCTTACATTCATTTATGGTTGGTCGTTCCATCTCCCCAAAGGTAGGGATGTGAAAGGTCTTCGTTATTGCTTTTCCTAACATGTTAGCTAGAATGTTCCCATCTCTATCTACAATAGTTCTAGTTTCTAACTAGTATGCTACCCTGCAAGCCATTACTAGCTTAGGAGTGATAAGAGATGGAGGAAAGCATGTAGCCTTAGCAATTTCGCTGCCTCTGCAATCTAGCATTTTCTGTCTTAGGATCTATTCTGACTCTTTGTTTAAACTCATCTATGTCAATATGCCCAACATTGGTATTTTTAATCTCCTTCCAATCCATGATGACCTTTGAATGAAAAGGCTCCCCTTGGAACTGGTACTTCATCTGATCCTTGTCCTCTTTTCCATAAGGACCTCTGCCTATTTTCTTTCCTTTTTCTTTTTCTGTAGTTTCCCTCAAGGGTCCTACACTTGATTCCATATATCCTACAAACAAAGGCATGATGAGCACAATCTAGCATGAAGACACAAATGTTAGCCAAAATCCTGCAGACGGAGTCAGATTAAATAATATATCATCCAAGAAATCAAACATTTACTCTAGAATGTCATTAGTAATTTGCTAGAAGGAATTTGGTCGATCCAGGCCCCAAGGGACGAACTTCCCTAGCAAGATTACCATTTTGAAGGGAAAACAAGGCAGGGGAATCTGCATGTTTTCTCCCACCTTCAGATTAAGATAATTTGAAGTGTCCATGGGAAAGAGGGTCTAATTTGACACGTGGGTTAAAGTTCGTTTCCAGATTGGAGCTCATTTGGATCATCATTCAGGCGCTTGAAGTCTTGAGGAAGGAAAGCCGCTAGGAGTTTGTTGTTTAGGATGGCTTTGATCAGACGACATTCTCGGGGTGGAGTTTCGAGGTCCGAGACTCATGATACTAAAGGAAAATTATTATAACTTATTAATCGCTTAAGTGCTTAGGAAAAAAGGGCCAGGAGGCTGTCTAAGGATGGTCATTTTGAAACAACAGGCGATGAGCAAGAGTCTAGTGGGAGCAACCCGATGGGCCAGATCTAGACATGAACTTGGTTTTCAATTTTCTTCATTGAGAGTTCTATTGATGGCCAGAGAACCAGGCCTCAGGGAACAGAAGGACAGGTTGGCTTTTCCTTTTAGAACAACTTAGACGGGACATAATCCCGCTAATGGAAACTCGACGAAGTAGGTCTGGTGAAGCTGAAGGCACTTAGGTTTCGTCATTTTTTGTTCATTCAACAAAGGGATGCTTGGGAACCATAGAGTGGAAGGTAGTTGTCTGATGTCCATGAGAAATTCTGAAGTTGGAATAGAGGTTCGCAGACACGAAGGATACTAAGGATGTGGCATTTTTTTTTGTTTAACTTGGGCGGTGAATGGCAAGGCGAATCTTGAGGCTCGGGTAGACGGAGCCATTATGCTATTTGAAACAACAAAAAATATGTGACATCCCAAGGAAGGAATCCTATGGGAGCAGGGCTGAGAAGTATGAATGGAGGCTGAGAGTTCAAATTTTGTCAAGTCCAGATGGCAACCCATCAAAGCAGATCCGAGTCGTGAGCATGGGGAGACATCCCACCATTTCAAATTTATTTAAGTTTGAATTTTTACTAAGTGGTGATGGGGAGGCTTGGATCCAAAGTTCACGAGTGCTTTGTGGGAAGAACGACATCGGGGTATGGAAGTTTCAGATTCAGTTTCATGATGATTCAATGGTTTTCTCAGGGTTTCATCACATGGATTTTTTAGGCCTAATCCTTCTCTATTGCATGAATGAATTTTAACTTTATTTTTCCCATCATTTAAATGTGAAATCACCAAAAAATAATGCATGAATTTGGATGGTGAACCTACCTCAAGATCCTGGTGAAGGAGGCTTCTAAATCCTTGAATGATTGACAAATGCGGGCAGCGGGCACGAGGGCAGTGGGCGACAAAGACACTGGACTTTTCTGAACTCACTCTGAACTCTTCTGGCCAACATGACATGTCAAAATGATAGGTTGGAACAAATATTTATACTCCTAATGACATTTGATACACCCCATTAATGTGAGTATGACAGGCTCAAAAGTTGGTAAGTTCAAATTTTGAAAATAGTCATTGAGGGTTTGGGACGCAGAGGCCGGAAGGATGCAACAAGGTGGTCGTTTTAAATGTTGGGTGGAAAACCATCAAAAAAGGAAAGTCTAGGGCCCGATGGTAAAAATCTATCGAAGGACGGCCATCGGGAAGAGAAAATGCATAGCGGAGTTCTGGGCATGGAGATCCAGTGGCAGGGGCCTAGTGAGATGGACGACGAATCAGTTTGAACTTCTAAGTATTGAGGATGATGGCCAATGCGACAAGACCTAGACTAGGGAAGGATGAAGTCCTTTGGACATTCTAAAACAGTGAAAACACCAAGGTAGTCTATCAAGGGAAACCTGCTAGGCCGGACTCGGGGGGTCCTAAGGATGCTGGCAAAGGAAAATGCCAAAAGAACTCCTTGAAGACCTAAGACTTAGAAAATTTGGAGGGGATGGAACATGGTCATCCTGAGGTGAGAATCTGGAGGCACTTTGACCATCTAGGGCACCAAAATGGGGGAACACAAAATCAGGTGGTGACAAAACGACTTGACAAGGCGAAGAAAAGAGAGGGTCCTCGTTCCGAACAGGGTTTGTGTGATGAGGGCACAACAGGTCCCTAGATGAGACTTGAATAAATGAAACATTGGATAACTTGAAACTAAAATCTATTAAATTTTGTAAACAATGTGGTTATGTACAAATGATGTACCATCATGAAGTAACTGCTTAAATAGAACTCTCCTTCAAATTTCTTGCTATTCGGCGGCGGCGTTTTGCGGACCGGTTTGTCGGTATGCCGTTAAACCGCGCCCGGCACCGGATGGTTGGCCCGGGTGGGGCGTCTTGGAGTATGAGAATAATGGAACTCAACATAACTAAAATGGTAACTCATTTGAAAGGTTTATAAATAAAGACTGATTGGCTGATGGATTGACCTAGTAACTGCGTTATGAATACTTTACTCATACCATTTCCTTATCCTAAACACAGAGTCAATCTTAACCTTTGCAACCAGATAACATTTTCACATATAGAATTGTGTAAGCTTGGAATATAGTGCATTACAACACCTCCACATTATACCCTAGACCATTACTTCTTATGGACATCCTAGCACCTAATTCATATGAATGAACAATTTCATTCAAGCGTTTACACTAATTCATTGAATTAACAAGCAAGAAAAAAATCATACATCTACTGGAATTCAATAGCAAATAAAAAAACAATCCTTGATTATATTTATTCATAACTCATAGAACAAGTATAGAGGAGAGAAAATGGCCATGAGATTGGAATCATTATGTATTGTATTCGCTATATTCATTATCAAAATTACATACATAACAATAGTCTCAGAACCTAAGAAAAAAACTCAAAACATTCTTAGTATTCCTTTCTACAATTCACTGTGTTAATTGCAATACAACCGACCCCTACTTTCTGGCCTCCAATTCCTTCTTATAAAAATGAAGGAGAAAAACAAGCTTCAGGCTAGAAAGCAAACATGTCACTATTTTATTGGACTGTTGTAACATATATTCCTATTTTAGTTGTACATTTGAGCTCTCTGATATTGGGAAGATGCATGAGATGAAAGTAGTCGTCATTCATTGTTGGAGATTCAATCCCACCTTTAAAGGGAATCATTTGTTTGTTACAATAGTTCCCGAATATTTTCCATGAGATCAAAAAGTGTTTTCGTTGTGCACATACAATTAGCAAAATTTAAAAATCAAGAAAAAGAAATAAAAGATATAAAACTAATACATCCACATCATCATGTTGAGGAGGGAACACCATCTTTTACAATACTTTAACGAAAGCCTAATCTGCACTATTTTCAGGCTATGCATTTTTTCCCTCCTATTCATTATTCACCATATCCATTATTACCCCCTACAAGATCATTCAGTATATTTCTCCAACCAGGTGATGTATTCCTCTTTAGTAGGCCACTTCACATCTAATAAACTCTACAAATTTGCACTATGTTGGGTATATCTTGTATCAATTAAGGCCCTGGCCTCTTTAACAAAAGTATCCATTTTTGTTTCAATCTCCACCATCATGTCAACATTTAAATTCAACATGGTGTAATCAGCCACAGTCAATGCCATCTTAGCCAATGTGAGCAGCTATCCCAAATCATTATCCCAAATCATTCCTCCATGTATCAAAATTGTTTTAACTCACCTTTGTGTTTCAATATCATAGGAATATCACGTTCCTCTATTTCTTTGAATACTTTCAGCTTATTTTGGAGTTGCACATACCCATATTTCCATGAAAGGTTGTTATCTCATTCACTAGGTCAATAATTTGCAACATTTTAGGGATATTAGTAGGTGCCTCGAGATGTTCCTTCATTTTAATCATCATTTATTTTAAAGCACCTATTCTAGTACTCCATTTTCTCCATTTATTTTTGAAAGCTTCCTAAACTTGCAAGTACCTTGTATTTGCTTCATGAATACTCCTATAGGCTTCCCACACATCATCAGCTCTATTGACCTATTTGGTCACTCTATGTTTCAATACATCCACAAAGATGTCATTTTCCACCTTAACTATTTCTAGCTTGGCCTTCTTTGTGTTCGCCTTTTCCTTCTTTAGCTGATTTTTTAAATCATCAATCCTCAAGGCCAATGTCTCCCTATCTTGTGCAAAAAAGTTTGCAGGAGAAAAGGCTAGCAAAGATATTTTCCTCGTAGATTCGGTAGCTTGAACAGTGGCTCTCATCTTATTTATTTCATCCAAGGCCTTATTATACTCCTTCACCAAGGAATCATACTTTTTCTAAGAAAATTGTGTTGTGTCTACATTGAGCGTTGTAGCATGGGAAGTTAACTAAGCTACCTAGATAGGTGTTATATCTATGGCCCTCTTTACCACCAAGGAACCCATAACCTCTTCAATAGGCCTAGCAACCTTATGCCTTCCACTATTGGGTGCCATGGACCATATTGCAAGAGTATGCAACTTTAGACTATATCCAGATCCAAACACCTTTTTTTCACTTTGTTCCTCAGATATAGAAGCCTGAGGGTCTCTTCTTATTGCATCAAATGCAATAGTGGAAGAGATAGTGCACCTTATTAGTAACATCATTCTAGTATCTGAGATAATTTTCCTAGCTTCAGTAGGAGTAATAGCTGCAATCTTAGCCATAATATTTTCTTCCTCTACCTTTTCAACCTCTTCTTGTTGAGAAGGATCAACATTAGCCGTTCCTAGTTCAAGCATCTCCTTTATTTCTTGGCTTCTCTATTGAACTATAAATTCATTGAATTCCCTAGATTGCAAAAACTCATCATCTACAAGGAATTCATTACAATCCTTGATCGTAGGATGATCATCATTCTTCTCATCATACTGCCATTGGATAATTCTATCTTGGGAAGTCTTTGAATCAAGAGTATCTTCAATATTAGGTGGAGGGAACTTCTCCACCTCCTCATCATCCGGCACATGTTCAACCATTTGTTCTACCATTCCTTCTTGGACATCTTCTTCTTTCACCTCAGTAGGCTACTCTAGAATATTCATATCTTGAGGTTGTTGTTCTAAGAGAGCTCATGCTCTCTTAGCAACCTCCTTCACCTTTACCTTGAAATCACCATTCTAGTAATCCCTTAGTTTTGCAAAAGCTATTTCAAAAGGATCTTCAATTTATTCATAAGGGATCTCATAGAAGGAATTCCTTTTCATAATACTCTCTTCAATGTCCATTATGGTTGTCCATTCCTTCTTTCTAGATATAACAACCTCATTACTTGTCAAGTTTCTTAATACATCATTTGTGTACAATAATTGATGATAGATCCTTGCTAAGATTTTCTCCCTCCTATTTGTAGTCACAAATCCTTCTCAGTCAAACAACCTAACCTCATCAATAGGTAACTTGAGGTTATTCACCACGATTCCAAATTTTTCATACCCTTCAGGGGCAGTGACTTTAAAGTAAGCAAAATTGCATTGGGGACTTACCACAGTACCTTTCTTAGGATTTTTGAGCATTTCAAAATCCATAAAATCAATATGCCACATTAACTCCATGAATGCTAATTAGACAGAGCTATACAAGGGTAAGTAGTGTGGTGCTACCTTAGATCCATAAGACCTGATTAGAGTATATTCTAAATGTAGGAACCAATCTTCCCAATTATTCTTTGCATTTTATCCTATTATATCCTTTGGGAACATGATAATTTTGATTACTGGAGAAAGACTATGAATAGGTGCCACACCCAAACTGTCAAAGATACCAAATCTGGCAAAATTTACAAATTCCAAATAATTGGAATTGGGAAAATCCTGGTCCCAAATATATTTCCACATTTGGACAGGAAAAACATTATTTTGATCATCCCTCATTCTCAATTTTAACTTTCTTTTCCATCTCTTTTCACCCTCAAATAAAAGCATATGCATTAACAGAGAATAATGTGGGAAATTGAAAGGGAGAACCTCTTTTCTTAGATTAATGAAATCTTCATGCATCTGCTCTACGACAAAGGTATCATTATAAAAACCAGTGTTCTGATTATGAACTTGTATATCTACTGCCATCACCAATAGGTCTAGAGCTATCCTTGCCTCAAAATTTTGGGCTAAAACTTGATTTAGGTAGTAATATGAATTCTTGAAATAATCCACAATTTCGTCACACTCAAAAGGCTCAATATCTTTAGGAGGAAATCTCTCCTTGCTCTTTCTATTCCAAACAAGCATCCTATTTCTATATAAAAATCTATTGTACTCATATTCCTCAAATAGACCTGTACGCTTGATGTTTACAGTGTAATTGGGATTTAACCCAAATATCTCCACAATCTTATCCCTTGTCATCTAAAGGACTGCATTTCCATTTTCACTCTTAATTCTTTTGTCTGTGGGATCATAATGCTTCGCTAACTCCATCATTACATCCACCTTCACAAATAAATTAGGTACCACCAGCTTTCTAAGGTTGATCCCCCATAGATAACATGCTGAATTACTAGCATGCCTCCTGTTAAAATCATATAAGAAAAAATTTCATCCACTTGAAGGCTCTGCCACTTCTCTAATTTCACTAGCATTATCAGTTAATTGACTCGTTACAACTTGGCTAGTAGGTCTCTTTCCAAATCATGACCCACCCTCTTTTACTTCTCCAGAGGCCTCTTACATGAATTTCTCTTGATTCTTCTTTGTACTTCTTGATCTTGAAGATATCGCAGGAGTAATTTGCATACGGTTAGATGTTGTAGGTGGCTCTGTCTTAACCGTTGATGAAACATCTTCAATTTTAGGCCCTTTAAATATCTTTTTCTTAGGTTTTCTCTGCAGCCTAATGTTGGACTCACTAGGCTCTAGGTCACTCATATTTTCAATGTGCTAAGACTAGGGTTTATAGTTTTCTTGATCAAAAAGATCTACCCAACTTTAAAAACTAAGACATAATTTACAGAAAAAAACACTCCCAAACCTCACACAATATTTATCACCCTAACAAAGGATACTCAATGAATAAACCTTAAGAAAATTATCTCCCAAATTCCCTACTATTTTTTATAATAGCACAATTTATCAATTTTAATAGGAAGAAATACAACACTTTGCTTACTTGGGTAAAAAAATGGTATTAATGTTGTTGTAATTGCTTGTTGGAGTCCTTGAAACTATTGTATCTGCTTCTGGCTTTCTTCTCCACTCCTAAGTAGTTTCAAATGTGCAAGAAACAAGCTAGTCACCTTCTTTATGGCCCTAATGGTATTGTTATCAATAGTTTTGCACCCTGCTAAATGCAATATTCAACAAACTACTGAAACATGGAAACCTCTTTCAGATGTGGGTGATCTTATGCGAAAGAGGAATCTCAAGAGTGAGCTGGTTCTCAAATGATGAATTCTATTCTAAAAGCTATACGAGGAAAGGGATGAAGAATAATTGAACCCTATTTCTAAAGGATGAGGATTCACCAAGGCTAAAAATTCAGACCTAACCACTCATAACAATTTCTTTATTGCAGTAATCCTCACAATCTCATTGGCACATATCACATTAATAATTTGCATGAAGATCTAGAAACAAATACAACATGCAACTTTGAAACATGTAATTACGAGAAACACCACCTATAATAGCAAGACATAAAAATGATTTCAATTTTAGAAAACACAAGTACATCCTTATTGCTAATACAAAATTTGAGATAGGAAATGAGAAGGAGAATCTCTTTGCTCTATTAAAGCTGGAAGAGTGTCAATCTGTCCAATGAATATCAAAAGGTTTACAAGCTCCCCGAAATGAGTAAGGGCAAGAAACTCTATCTGAACTTTATGAGAATGGAAGTTGAAAGACTAAATCTATCAAGAAAACTCTCAAAGGAAACCTAATCGAGCTTCGAGAGAGAAAAGCTCAAGGAAAAAAGGCCTCAAACAAACTCAAAAGAAACTGCTTTCAAGCAGAAAAAAGCACAAAGCTTTTATGATTACACTGTCAACCCCCTAAAAATGGGCAAAATCTGCTTTAAAAGCACAAAAAACACCTTATCCCTCCAAGGTAAGTCTAGAATCTGACCAAGAGGAAAGTCAGTCAAAGATCTGCTAAAAATAGCAAGAAAACATAAAGCAGTTTATAAAACATTGCTTTATGCTTCTGCTTTAGAATATGCAGATTTTTACAATTTGCCCTATTTTTGCAACTCAAAGATTTGAAATCTTTTGCAAAAATAAAACTGCTTATTTCTCCAAGATATCTTTATGATTTTCTCAAAAAATCGAAAAAATACATATGTCATCGTTATCTCCTCATCACAACTCCAATTGATTTCTTTAAAATCAATTAAAAAATAAAACCCTAAAAAAATATGTCATTAAACACAAGGCATTCATAACTTCTCCTAATTGCCTCTTCATTTAAAATAATACCTAAGGCATAAACCCATTCCCTTAAGGAAAAACAATAAGCCTTCAATATTTAAGGCATCACCCAAGCATAAAATTTCGGCCTTTCATGAATATTAAACTTAGACTTAGGTTTTGATAAGTCACAAGGAAAACATTATGGGTTCGGCCACCACTTGATATTCGACATGTGCATTTGAATGGAAATTCTGGAAAGTTCATAATGCTCGAATTAGGGATTTGAACAAAATAGGGTCAAACCCTAATTATCACCATTTCACACTCGTGACTTTGGAAAGAAAGAACTTCTGTCTAAGAAGAAACTGCCGCTATGATGGTGTTGGATTCGAGCTTGTGTGCACATAAATCCTCCTTTGTTCTCCAGTTGACCAAATCTTCAGTGGGTAAGTCTTTTTTTGAAGGTGGGTAAGTCTTTTTTTGAAGGCGAAATAACTTTTCACTTCATTATTTCGAGCCTTAGAAAGCCCTAAGGGCGTGGTCTGCATAAGTTTGTTTCTGACTTTCACTTCTTTCTTTGATTTCACCATACCTTTATGAGTTCGAGCTCGACTTCTACAGTCCACTCCATGGAAGCTCGACTTGTGTTCTGAATTTTCTTTACTGTGCAAAGGTAAGCTAAGTTTAATGGTTCTTATAACTTCTACTTTGGCCTTGAGGCCGTGGTGAACTCACTCTGATGTCTTTACTCTGCATTTTTGTGTGCTTCCCATGCTCATTAATGCACTCCACTCACCAGTGAGAGCTCGGCCACCACTTGGAAACTCGAACCCCATATTTGGAAACAATCTACAGTCTTAGGCCGTGGTTAAAGTATCTACTTTGGGCTTGAACTGGTAACTTTCTCTAGCTTTCTTGCTTCTCTAGAAACTTTAAGGTGCTCTCTCTTGAAACATAGATTTGGCCACGTTCAGGCCGTGCCAAATGCGCATTGTAGAAAGCATTATTTTGAATTTTGGCTCGACCCAGAACATAAAATCTCCATTATATTAATTTAATAACATTTGATTATGGGTATTTAGTAGCTATCTTTTTGCATTTTGAAGCAAAGTTGAAGATGGAGTACTTTCAAATTTTAAGGAAACTCCATTTTTCTGTAATTTGAGAATAAATCCACATGTGGGTATTTAAAATTTTGAAAGAGAAATGCATTTTCTGTCTTTCCTGAGCTTCGATTTAACACATAATTTTTCATATTTGTAATTTACTGTTGTTTTTATGAAAAACCCACATGGGTATTGTAGAGTGTCACATTTTTTGTATCTTGCATGAAAACCCACATTGAAAACCATGAATAACTGAGCATAGTTTTATTTCATAGTCCTAAAGCAAATGTTTGTATATTTTGAAGAAAATGTCTCTATTCTGATTTCTCTTCAGAACTTGACCATTAGTTTATTGCATTTATTCCTGTTATTTTCTTAAAAAAACTCTTCTTATGGGCTTCACTAGAAATGTAAAGTTCCATGGTTTCACATTCTGAACCTTAACCCGGAATAAAGTTCCACCAATACCTATTAATTCACATGAATGCACTCAGCTGGGTTGGTAGAACAAACTATTTCATTGCTGAGATAACAACACCCATGTGAATGTTTGGAAATAGTGAACAATCTGTATAGCTACTGTATTGGAAACCTTAACGTTGGTATTTTGATTTCAAAAGAGAACTATATTTATGATCTTGGCTCAACACAACAATCTACCTTTGACTCAACTACTGTCCTTGGCAAACCTTCACACGGGTTGTCATGATTACTGCATTTTCTGTATTTTGAAAAGCAATTGAAAATATGGGGCAACTGCTATTCGTTTCTATCCATATGGCTCGAGCTAAAATAAATAGTGACTTACTCTAAACTTTTGAAACAAAACAATATCATGAGTATTGAAAATTTTCAAAGAAAAAACATGCATCCCTATTTTCTTGACAGAGCTCGTCCTCCCAAACTTTCTTGAAATGGTATTAAAACTGTATATTTGCTTGCTTTTATTCTTCATATTTCAACTCAAATAACTAGTGATGTTTTGCAAGATTTTGAAAGATCTGCTTTGAATTTAAAATCTCATATGTGTATTGAGCTCAAAACTGTACATTCCATTATGGTCTCCAACTGCATTATGTTGCTCATCTTGTAAATATGATAAAACCTTTACCTTACTGTTCTAACAAGAACTTAACTGAGTAATCTGAAAATGATGAAAATCCTATATATTTGTTGTATTTAATTCATGGCTCGATCAATTACAAGTGATGTCTTACTTTGACACTTGTAACTCTTTTGAAGACACAATAGAACAATCCCTGCTATGCAATATTGCCTAAGACATAAAAGGTTAGTTGGCATTGACAATTTGTTCAAGTAACTCTCTGAAGCAATTTGAATGAACAGTAATTGCTGCCTTGCCTTAAGCATTGATAGATGATCCATACAACAACATAGCTTTCTACTCATAGACATTTGCATGAACATTGATACTCTTCATTCTTGAAGCTCATTCGTAGTATTTGAAAACTGCTCTCTTGTGTAGAAAATCTGAGCCCCCTTAAATCATTTGAACTCCTCCTTGAATCTACATTCTGATTACTTGCTTGATATTCATAATACTGTGTTTGTTTTACCAGTCAACTTAGAACTAGAAACTCCTTTAGCAAAAAGCACTTGTTTGAGTTTGTTCTATGAGCAACATGGTACTCTTCATGCATTTTTATATTTCATCGTAAAACTGCTCTCAGAAACTGTTCTCTTTGATGATTAAAATTTAGAACAAATCATTAAGGCATATGTATGCCTGTTCACTATCCAAAAGAGAAATGATGAATTGAAACTCACATGACATATGATTATAATCAGCACAGAAAATGAAGTAATTCAACAATTTATGATGCAAATGCACTTAGTTAAATTCCTTAAGTGAACTAAACTCACTGTTCACCTGTAGCCTTCAGAAAGAAATGTTGATCATTATGAATGCACAGTTGGTTTCGTTACTTGATGGATAACTCTGTTTTACTCTTCAGTTGTATTTCACTTTGTTTGATGTATATGATGAAATATCTTTTCAAAACAACCCATTTAATGCATAGGGCAGCATGTCGGGCTCTACCCTTGTGGGAGCCCGTTTTACTCCACATGCTTGGTCTTCGAATAATGTTCAGCTTCATGACTTTACCTATACCTGCACAAGGAAACAAACAATGTTAGCATAAAAAATAGAACATGTTGATTATGATGTTGATACTTCTCCTTCAGCTCACTTCTTCATACTGCATTTGATTGATTGTTTCAATGCATTGCTAATAGTATTGTACTATTGTAGGTGCATCATATGAGTTATGTCATAGTCGGAGCCACTGACACCCCTCCTTTCCTCTTACAGGTCGACGAAGCTCGAGACGGCGAGGTGCACCATTCAACATCAAGCGTCGATAACAGGCAATGATGACTATGTTGTTGCTTATATGTTCTCCTTTCGCATCTTCAGTAGTGCATTGTGCTGTTAGAAATGTATTGGAATAGTTATAGTTATATCCACGCTTGTGTGGATCCTTGATTTCAATTTTTCTTTTCAGTTGAAAAGAAAAATGCATCTCATGCAATGTTGTAATACTATTCTGATTGTGAAATCAAATGAAGCCTTGTAAAAATATGAGTTCTTTTTGAAATGAATAAAAGCATCTGAAATGCTATTTTGCTTATGTACTCAATTCTGTCTTTCTTTTAAATCTGCAACTTCTGAATGGCACTCTACAAACTCATAACTTCACTAAAATGCATAACTGTTACTCAAATGCACAAAGCAATGCAAACAACATTTACAAACAATCTGCAATTCCACTTATTGTAAATAATAATTAGTCGACTCCTCCATTTGAGAAAAATATGTAATGGTACATAACACAATTGATGTTTAATAGAAAGCTCACGCGAGTGAACTGACATTTAGCATTCATATTCAAACTAGGGCTATTGATCATTTCATTTTAAAACCACATCAATGGTTCCTCTCTCATCTCACTACTTTTTTTTCTGCTTTAAAATATGTCATCAGGATGTTGCCACATTGTTCTTCATTTATTATCCATCGCTCATCATTGATACATTTCACTTCCACAAGTCTTATCAGTGATGTGAATATCCACATGATGAGATCTCCACCATTCAATTTAAGGGTCATCCTCGATCACATTCATCTTCCATCTTGTATTGCTAATTCTTTGAATTCTAGATCACATCAGTGATGAAAGATAAGGTGATGGAACAAGATTAAGACATGTGCACCTACATGGAAATGAAAGGAACAAGATGCATCACTCACAAGAGCAATTCAAATCATAAAACTTATGAGCAATTAGCAATAAGAGAGATATTAGTGATAAGTGAAAGTACACATATCGCACATTGTTAATGTAAAACTCAAGAATCACAAGCGATTAGCAATACAAAGGAAGCAAATGATAATACAAGAAACGCATGCATCACACATCGCTAATACATAATCACTATCCAAAACCAATTCGTGATGCACAAAACAAAAGAAATACCGATCATCACTCATCGCTAATGTAAATTTACATTTCAAAAGTTATCTGCGATGAACGATAAAAGAGAACAATAGATAGAACTTACGTGGAGTCTTTTATCACATGCTCAAAAGTTGTCATAAGAAAGGGGACCATCTAGGATGATGTACGAAAGGCCTTGAAGAACTTAAAACATATTACTTCAAAGGATGTAAAGGCCAAATAAGATCAAGTGATCAACCTTATAAAAATAAAAGAATTTTGGACCTAGACATGAGGGGTTGATCACTCCATGAGCTCAAAAGGCATAAGATTCTTTAAAATGACCTAGGATGGGTGACAGAAGGTCAACGACAAATTAGAAATTTGGAAAGGACACAAGCTTGAGGGTTATTTAGGAAGGATCTCAGGTAACCTAAAACCCTACAACTGTGATGATAAATAAAACCCTAAGATTGGAGGAGGGATTCAAATCAATTTTTTTGCAGGATGATAAATGGAACCATAAAATTTTAGGGGTTCCATCAATGGCTCCAACTAGGGATGCATTCCTCTTGTAGGCATGGCAAGATCTTAGAATCTCGGGTTGAAGCAGACCAACCAAACACAGTGAATCAAAAACCAAGGAACTACCCACACCAGGTAATAGGACCAAATTAGACACGACCAAAGCAAGCACACCTATTTAGAAAAATGTACAAAACCTACAATATACATGGAACATAACATACTTAGGAGAAGTATGGCTTCAAGAAATTTCCATGTACTGGCAGTTCAAGAAGTTCACCTGTCAAGCTTTGGAGGAAGTATGAATCCTCCCCATGTGTACTGGCTATCAGATAAGGGTCTAACCATAATACTTCAAACTTTCTATGCTTACCCTTATCCTAAACCCTTGCATTCCAAACTAGTACCATACTATACATCTCAAATTTTATGGGATAATCCCTCTTGTCATGCAAGTGCTTAACTTGTAGTTGCATCTTTGCAATTTTTGCATGACCTTCTCTTCTAGTTTCATCTAATTGCACCAGGTTATCAATTATGTGTTGCATATCATCACAAATATCATCATCATATTCCTGCACAAATTTGTACATCTTTATCATGTTATTTTGTGGTAGCCTAACATCTAACCCATACACCAAACCAAATAGTAAATAACTAGTAGCCTTCTTCACAATAACTCTATCTACCCAGAGTGCCAGCTTTAGCTTTGAGTTCCAAGCTTTCTTATTCTTCTCCATCACCCTTTTGATGATTTTCATTAAGCTCTTATTGCTAGACTCAGCCTGAGCATTTCCCTAAGGATGGTAAGGTGAAGAATAATAAATTTGTATGCCATGTTTATCACACAAATCTTTGAACCCCTCATATCTAAAACACATACACAAGTACACAAACAATAATATATGACTAAATAAACTACTAAAAATTGCATATATATGACTAATTTTAGTCACGTGACTATTATTGGTTTATTTGTAGTCATTTATAACACCACCAAATTTATGACTAAACTATTTTAGTCATTTATTTAGTCATTGATTTGGACATTGATTTGGTCACTGATTTAGTCATTTATTTAGTTATTGATTTAGTCATTAATTTTGTCATTTATTTAGTCATGGTAGTGATTTATTTAGTCACATATTTAGTCATTAATTTAGTCATATATTTATTCATTAATTTAGTCATATATTTAGTCATTAATTTAGTCATATATTTAGTCATTTATTTAGTCATATATTTAGTCATTAATTTAGTCATATATTTAATCATTGATTTAGTCATATATATAGTCATTGATTTAGTCATATATTTTGTCATTAATTTAGTCATTACTTTAGTCATATATTTAGTCATTTTTATTTACTAGTTTCCATTAATAAAAAATATTACTTATCAACTATCTAAAATATTTGCACAATAAAACAACAATGAGAAGGTAAAAATAGCTTATTTTATTAATCAAAAAGATATTACATTTAGTTTTGTAAGCTTGAAAATGGAGTTACAATTTGTTGTCCCAACATGAAAGAACTTGAAAATATTACAATACATTGTTGAGAGAGAAAAGAACTAGCTAAAATCTACTCCAAAACCTTACCTTTATGTTGTTCAACAACTTACAAAAGAATAGGAACATGATTGTTCTTTTATATCATAACCTACAATCCCTTACCCTTGTGATGCTTGATGATCATCTAATTGTCATTTGTTCATGACTGTTATTTTATATCATAACCTATAGTCCCTTACCCTTGTAATGCATAAGTACATGATACATGTTTGCAAAGGAACTTTCATTCTGTGATTGTGATAAAGCTCCAATCATTTGTAGTTGCCCTCATTCAAACTAACCATGCACAAAGATATTCAAACTCTCTTGCCTACTGTATCTCTTTATGGAAACTTTGCCACTACCTCCACCAACCCATCCCTTACCTCGAGAAGAACTTATCATACCTGTCAAATGTTTTCATTGCAATAAAATCAAACACAAGATCATTGAACATAAGTCATCCAAGCTTCTTGGTTCAATTTTTTATTTCAGTTGTGGAGGTGCAACATAGAAAATTGGACCCTCTTGAGAAAAAAGACAATTTCACGTGTAATTTGACCCACTTTTGAGTCCCTTTGCATCATTTATCCTTCAAAACAACATTTATAGGACCCTAAGACCCATTATTTTTGACCTAGAGGCCCGTTTTACCTGAGAAATCACTTAAAACCTGACCAAAAACACTTAATTCTTTCATACCCCGAAAACCCATCTTCAAAAGTTAGTAGTGGGACCCATTCGCCACCTTGGGCGAATGAGTCCCTTTTGAGGGAAAATTCAATTTTGAGCGGGAATTTGATTAATTTAACTTAAATTTTCGGTGAATGTCAACCTCTTAGGTCTAAATAACAGGAAAATTAGGTGTTGTTGCTTGTAAATACTCATTTTAAGTCATTTCACACATCTTTTTGTCAATTCATAAAAACAATTTCTAAAGTCAAGTCTTCTACAATAAGTTTCATTAGAAAATGTTGAAGTTTTAGTGTAGAAAACTAGGGTTTTTGTAGGTCTTGAAGCTCACTCTTTTGATCAAGATTCAACATTTCAAAGGATTGATGATGGATTCCTATGGTGAATCATGAAGAAATATAGGTTGAGGAGGTGCAACTAGCCACCAAATCACATCTAAAGACTTGGTTTCATAGTGATCCCATCTTCCATTTTCACTCTATCTTCATATTAAGGTTTGCATTTTGTTTACTTGTCATTTTCATGTCACTTTATTTCCATTTTTTATGTGTTGTAATATTTATAGGGTTGTGATCTTGCATTGTATAAATCATATTTACATTTCTTATTCTAGAACAATAGAATAGGGTTTTTGTCACATTTCAAACTTTCCTAGTCTTTAACACATCTAAGGCTAGGGTTTTATGTATATTTTTCTCCATTCAAGGTTTAATTACCCAACTAGGGGTTTGACCAGGGAAAACCCTCCATTAGACAAACAATTTTAAGCTATTTTGTAGGAGTTTTTTGAGATCCTGAATCGAGTTTTCATCAAAAATTGTTGTGCATGTGTCAAGGTACAAAACAAATATTTGAAGTTGCAGAAATTTAAAAGTGGACTATTTTTCCATGCATGGTGAATGAGTTCCTCCTAAGATGCAGTTTTGAGTTAGATGTAGATCCTGGTTCCCAGTTGACAGAAAATAGCTTTCATCAATTTTCCAGATTGTTCTCTAATCATCTTCAGTTTCCCAGGTGCACATTTTCTAAAGAACAACCTTTTGTTTAGTTTATTTTGAATTCTTGTTCATTCTTTTAAGCTTTTTACAAACAACATTTTGTTTTCCAACATAGCATAAATATTAGATTTTTCATATATAATTAGTCATATAGATCACTTTATTGCACTTAGATCATTCCATTTAGTCTTAATTAGGTCATACATTGCATAATTTGAATGAAATCTTTAGCATTTTTGGCCCTACTCTCTCATTTTAGGTGAAAAACCCTAGAAGAGTTAGGGAGTCTTGTGGGGAGCCAAAATCTACGATTCAGGAGGATAGTTCTTAAGGATGGAAATCAGCTTAGGGAATTAGGTCAACACATAGTAGATCAGGCAGACATTTTAATTAATCCATATTTTGAATCTCTGAAGGTGTTTTTCTTTTGTCAGATGAGGGGAATTCATATACTTAGGATTTTGGGGAAGATAAGAAAGATCATTTATGCTCTTCAGATATTATAGCAATTTCCCAAACACAAAGCCAAAAAACTAGAGCTAATTGTGGGCCAAAAAATAAGTAGGGGCACAAGTCTACAAATGCAAAGACATTGGAGGAAATTGCAAATAGTAACCAGTTCCCCATTCAAAAGAGAGCTCCAAGTTCTTGTCAATGATTACAAGTGACAAAGAGGAAGTAGAGAAAGCTAAAGATTGAGTGGGTACCATCTCACCACCATTGCTAGAGGAGCCTTTCATTATGCCTATTGCATCCCAAAACTGTTACTTCACTTCCTAGAACTAAAATTCACTCATGAGGCCAAGGTTGTCATTAAAAAAGTGAAAGTCATTCATCAATAGACCATGGAGGGTTGAAGGTCAACTCAATGAGAGGGGGTACTCTCTCCTACACTTTGAGCTCAACTTAAGCTCATGAGGGTATTCGTAGATGTTGGAAAAATATGAAAATACTAATGACTTATTAGCTAAACCCCATTGTTGATTCAATCCCAAAAGTTGTCACTAGGCTGAGAGCAACTAGCTACCTTCCTACCTCTATATTATTCAACACAGTTGCAATGAGTGCAAGGTGAAAGCAAGATACATGATTCACAGAAGTTCATGAAGACTATTCCCTAGAAAATGGTGGAACCATTAACTACATTAACTAACTAAACTAATAATTGTTTTAGATTTTTTCATGTTGATTTAAATTGATTGAGCTTGATTAAACCCAGACTGGTGCCTATTTTTTGGGTAATAGAGTCAAGTTGATAGGAGTGAAGAGCAGTGTAAGTGAAAATACTAAGTTGTAACTAGATCATTAAAATATATCAAATTTAGTGTATTGAAGAAAGAAACATGCTTAGGTATCCACAATCATATTGCACAAACTCATATGTAATCTTTGAATGATCATTACAATATTGTAATTGTATTAAAATGCTGCCACATTTGAGAACAAATAAATCACATTCGCAACACTAAACATGCTAAAGGGGACCTCAATACTGTTTTGAAGTACCCTGAACACGTACCTATGATTTACCTGAAACATGTACCTATGATTATGGCAAGATGTGAGACATGTAACACTATGTTAGGATGGGGAACTCTTCTTGGAGGTTCTAAATGATTTGCCTCTTTTTTATAAGACTGTGTTAGTAGAGCCACCTGGATCATAGTTGTTTGGTGGGATTCCAAACCCAGACAATGAGGTATAGTTGTGGAAATATCATAGAGAGAAGCTACAAGCTACCATGATGATTTCTCTGAGTGAATTTATATCAAAGTCTTTCTTAGTGTGGCTTAAGACATGTGTAGATGATATTCTCTCTACAGATAGGCTTGGGGGAAAGTATTTGCTTGATCTTGTGAAAAGAGGTAAGGAACTTGCAGAGAATGAGACGTTGATCAAAGAAACATTGGATAGTTTGGATGCATTTGAAGGGAGCTTGGAGTAGCTAAAAATGGTGTTTGGTTCAAATGTTGAGTTTCCATGGCAACGCATGTGTGAGATTTTTTTGAAGCACTCAAAGAGTCTGTGGGATGAAATTTTTGAAAGCCTATTTGTTAGTAGGATGAAAAAAATAATAGTTGATAGATTGCAGATCTGTGTGAGAGAGTTAAGGTTGGTAAGTGCCTTGAATCCATAGTTACATCTCTGGAAAGTTACAAAGATGTTGAAACCCATTTGCACAAATTAACTACTAGTGAGGGTTGGCTTGTAAAGAGAGGGGACCTAAAAAGTGTCAATTTACCTGGGTTGAGTTTTAGATTTATGATGAAAAGTGATGAAGACTAGTTTGGTTGCCTTAACACTTATTTTGGAATTGAGGTTAGTCAAATAAAAGATACCATAGATGAGGGTTCCAAGAATATTCTAGAAGACCTAAGTTTTCTTCATGCACATAATTCTCCTTCAATGATAAATGATTTAGCACCTTATTTGCAAGAGCAATGCTTCCATTTTATCTCAACATTGATTGTTGAGATTGAAGAGCATCTTGCACATCTTTCAGAAGCTCTCTATCAAGAAATGAAAATGAGGAGATGCGAGAAAAAACCAAATTTTTTTATCACACCATGCAGTCCATCACCAATATGCATAAAAGGTAGAAGAGGATTTTGTTGGGCCACAATATAGGTATAAGTCAAAAAATACAAAGTTCAAAAGAAAAACTGTGAGAATATTCTCACCCAATTAGGTGTTGAGACTATATCATGAAAATGATATCAATTAGGTGTTGAGACTATATCATGAAAGCATAAAGCTAACCGCACAATTCCAAATACAAGTTGAATAGTTAAGCCAAGTTGAAAATGCAACAATTCGAGCTAGTCAAATAGAGTTATAGAACATTAAGAATATAAGGATACTATTTATCTAGAAATCTGATCGTGCTCATAAAGATTATCCTAAAAGAAGAATAGCAAAGGCCATTGGTTGCACAGCATGCTCATTTATTGCAATGCTTTAGAGAGAAAAAATGACATAAGAGAACTTGCACCAAGGATGTCTTCTTAAAGGAATATTTGAGAAGAAAGCCTATTTCTATATCTGTAGCAACTAATGGATCTAGAACCCTCTAGAACATGTTCATTAATTGAAATAAATACAAAGAACACTATTAAGCCATGGAAGTGTATCAAGCTATAAAATAATTCACTAAAGACTATAGTAGGAGGATAGAAGTGCATCATAGCATAGAATGTTACTAATCACATAAACTAGCCTATCATTCAATGATTAGTGTTACATTGTAGATGTTATTTACAAATCCAATTGTTCTCAATTTCAACATTGTCTGAACCCAGGATGCCAAAAGTGATAATGAAGGTTATGGTATAAAAGAATATGGCATGCATACTTATTGTGAAGTGTTTTTCTTTTCCTTAGTCTTCCAATTCCTAGCCTCATTTTGTTTTGATTGCGGAAGTGTTCAGGTTAATGAAGGGACAACAAGAAAGATGGGAAATGCACCACATGGTGGCTACACAACTTTCTCTCATCATTTTATTTTCGGAGGAGTGCCCAAGAAAAGTGTCTGAATGGCAGAAGTTTTCTACAAAAATATTTTTCAGAAAAAATAAGGTTTTTGACTATGCAACATGTCATCTCTCTATCAAAGGAAGATTGTGCCTCTTATGAGGTAATATATTTTGGAGACTATTAGAACTTGATGGATTTTATTTTCTTAGTTCTTGGGATGGAAGCTTCGAGTCGATGCCTCAAGATGATCTGATTGGTTAGTGGAATCCTTTTTCCAGGCTATTATTTTTAGGATTTGATCGTGCATAGGCTTCTATCTTTAAAATATATAAAAGACATTAATGCAGTTGTTGGGAGTTAATGAGAAAAGATCTTTTGTGACCTAACCAATGGTTTATAATTAGATTGTAAGATATCAGGTATCAACATCTGAAAAAATTTACTTCTGTACTGAGGCAGTGTTTCTTTCTGTAGACACATGAAATTAGCATTATGCACTTAGGTCATATTCATCCATTCATCAAATAAATCAAGTTTATTTATCAATCTCCTAAATTCACCAACTTATATTAAATAAATCAACTTTATCCTAACATCACCCTCCTTTTAATTAAATAAATCAAGCCTTTATTTAATTAAATCTGAAATCACCTTCCATCCCTTTTTGATTTAAATAAATAAAAATATTTAGGTCAAAAGGGTCAAAGCATCTAACATCATATTAACTAAGATAATCTTGATTAACCTAATCTAACCACCCATCACATCCTCTAGTTTTTCCCACTTGCACCAATAAATCAATTTATTGATTTATTAAAATCAACATTTTCCATCAACATGGCATCTTTGAGGAATATTCCCTCAAGTTTGAATTCAAAAACAAGTGGACATGTACATCCAACAAAGCATTTATGAGATCTTACTTGGCTCTTACATGTCCCTTTGCAAAGGTCAAACTCAGCATTTACTCTCAAATTCAAATTTGAAATCTCCTTCTCTTGGGCACATTGGCCAAAACTTGCACATTCCTCAACCTCTCACATGATAACAAGTGGCCTCTTTTCATTGGCTTGTTTTTAGTCCCACATCCTCCATATTTGGAATTCTTCTATCATTATATTCTATAAATAGAGAGCTTCTCTATTGTTCAAATCCTCCACAATCTTCATGCAAAGTCATTCTCTTAAACTGAGAATTGATTTTTTCCACCATCATTTGCAACATCAAGCTTATCAAGGGTTGGGAAAGGGATATTTTCCACAATAGCACCAATCTACTATCAGATAAAGTTGGATCATGTTTTTTATATGCTTTGTTTAGTTTCCTTGATTCCTTTCATTGCATAATTAACATGTTTCATTATTTCATAGGGATGTTCTTATTTTTTTTTGTTTTAAATAGCAATACTAATGTGTGTGTTTGAGAAAATGCAAAATTTGACGTCCACATAATGGCACTAGAAGGAGGGTTGTGATTGTTTAATTTGATCGACAAAAGAAAGTTAGCTATTTTCTGTTAAAAAGAGGCATTGATCTATATTATGATAGGAATATAAAGGCATATATTTAGTTATGTTAAAAAGAAGCCATAGTCATAATTTCTTATAAATATCTCTGCCTTTTACTTGTCTACTATCTTTGATTAGCAACCACATATGGATCTTTCTTATGAATATCCCTACCTTTTACTTGTCTACTGTCTTTGATTAGCAGACCTAGGGATGGAATGTTTCATTTTTTGGCCGTGACAGAAAAGAACAAGAGAGCTCAATGTGTGCTGAATCAACATGTTGGGTAACCTGCTGGGTATCTCTATTTGAAAAAGGTAAAACATGAAATAAGTCCTTACCAAACATTGTGCCCTTCCTTTCTTCTACTCCATCTGGTTTAGGAAAATGTCTAACAGATGCTTCCAAATACTCATTATTTAATGAGGCACATGTGTCAAGCAAAACAATGTCATCAACAGAACCAAAAGACTCTTGTTCTTGTTTATTTGTAGGCATTGTGATATTCATTCTAGTTGGTTTGAAAATTGATGTAGCTTCTTGGAAATTTCCAATCAACCGATCCTCTGATAGATTGGACTTCCCATGTATTTTGAAACCTTTACTGCAAATGAATAACTATTTTTTTTTTTCTGTTGATGGTGCTCCTCCTTAGGATTGAAATGTGCAGTGCAGTGGTGGAGTTGGCTTGACTTGCTTCTTCAATAGAGCAAGAGACTGGTTCTTGTCTACATCTAGCACAAATATGGCATCTTCTTTGACTTTAGCTGCAACAATCCCCATAGGATGGTCTGTTTCTATTTTTTGTGTTAATTTAGTTTCATTGTTCTGAGTTTTTGAGGTTGGAATTGTAGACCTCTCCCTTTCCATGTTGAGAGGTCTTTGGGGATCCATTTTCGATTCTGATTTCCATGTTAATCATTGCATCTATTCTTTCCCATTATAATTTAAAACAGATAGACAATCAAACAATGTACATTGGGCATCCTTGTTGGGCTTAACAACCATGATCTCTAATGACTTCTTTAGATCACCACCTGATGCCAATTTTGTGTCAATATTTTTCTTATTTTCCATGAAATCAATGGAAGAGGTTTCTAATTCCACATTGACAGGATCTTTCACTTCTATTTTTTGTGCCAAGCTCAAGAGCATCCTGCTCTCTTCCTCTTGAGAATGCACCCCATCAAATTTACAAGGAAAATTATCTGCAAGTTTCCCAGTTTTAGTATCACATTGGTTCATGTCTAAATTTGGAGCCATCATTGGTTCATATTTTTGTTTTGGAGGGAGGAGAAAATTTGATAAATAAGGGATTTCAAAATTGGCTCGCATGAAACAGGCTGGAGAAGATTGTGGAATACGGCTTGACACCATCCCAATTGCATTAGCTTGAAAAATTCCCTACAAGCATTGGCCGCAATTTTACACCTGCTAAAAATATTTGCTTGAAATTTTCTCATGTTGTTTTTCAATAGATCCATTAAGGCAATCATGGCATTCAATAAGACTTGTCTTTGAGGATTTCTATCAAACAATTCATGTGCCTTGTCCATACGACCCTCTATTTTTGCATACATGACTGCCAGGGTAGTTGCAACTTAGGTCGGCGTGCGGTTCATTTGAAAATAGTTCACATGCCTTGTCTGTGCTTCACATGCTCATATTTTACACATTTTTTTTGTCTCTTTTTACATCTTACTCCATTTGTGCTAAATTAAATGCTTAAGCAGAAAGAAGTGGGTTCTTTGGAATATAAATGTTCTTAATGACTTCTAGTGCTTTGGATAAATGTAGTTTTTGACAAAGCAAGAATTGATGAGCAATTGAAAGAGACAAAACCATGTCGGTTGTTCTTTTGACCTTAAGAACACAACCTTCGAATGAAAATGAATTATTCTCTCTTTTCCTCTGGAAACATTATTGAGGGGGATTCACTAAACTTGATGGCAGTATCATTGTATTTATGGTTGGGATCGTATTTACCTTAATTATCTATTTTGGTAAAAGAGAAAAAGCATTTATATCTCAAAGAGTCATATGCAGGAGTAACATACATCGGATAAAACGTTCCTATTGATTTAAGCATGGAATTTTATCAAATTAAGTTTGATGTAAAAGGCAGCAGACTCTTGCGATGGACTGGCAAGGTTGGGTTTAAGGCTTAAGCTTAAATCAACAGAGTGCACTATGGGTTGGACCACCTTGTTTGTTTCCAATGACAATTTTTCTTTCTTATAAAGACATGTTTCATTAATTAAGACTATTCTTGTTGACTTATTACTCACAGCGCCTAATAGATCTCTAGAACTAGCTTGTACATTGTTTTCTTTCACCACTTGGGCCTTGTACCTGTCGGTGTAGCGTGACTTTGCGTAATGAAAGAAAAATAGTTAAGACTTGGATAGATTTCAATTTTGTAAATGCATAGTGGTGTAGGAGCACCCAAGATTCTTAAGGAACATCTGAGAGGTCAAGAGCTTGCAGGGGTCAAAAATACCTATCAATCCTATCATAGCATCAATTATGGTATCTTGGAGCCTATAATGGCATTTGGAATGAATAAAGGTAATGTGACTATCAAAAGTCGTAAGGGTCCTGAAAGGACCATGGGACTGAAAAACCTTGTAAGTGGACCAATAGTGTCCAAGGGGTGTAGGTAGGTCTATAATGTTTTAATTAGATCAATTACGGTTAAATATTAAAGTTTAGATAGTTTTTAGTCAATACAAATCAATAAAATGTAAGTTTGGAAATTCAAATATTTGAATTCCAATTTGGGTGGGTAACTAGTCTTTAGGAGTTTTAACAACTTTTGTGTAATCTAATCAGCCCCAAACAGTTTGAGAAGTTGTGGAAGGGATATTAAAAGCCAAAATAATCATTTGTATGGAGGTTGGTTGATTGGAGAGGTGACTGTACGGACTGTTTTCTGGAAATAGTGAAAAAACATAGTTTTATTGCAATTTCTTGTGTTCTTTTGATGAATGCTTGATTTCTATTGAATTTATATCCAGAAGGATGCTTTAGGAATTTGTGTTTACCTGTTTTAACACCATTGAAGGCTCTGAAAGCAGTAATAAATAATTCCTTTGCATTTTACATTGACTGTCCTCAGGAAAACTCTATTTTTTCATTGATTTTGAGAGTCATTATGAAGTAATGATCCATTTCATGAGAGTTTGTGGCTGAAACTTGTGGAATGGATCCTATTTAACATGTAACATACAAATCTAACTAGTTAATGTGCCAGAGAGATGAATACTATGGTGTACACCAAGATTTGATAGTGAAAAGTGCTTGAAGATGGAGGCTAGGGTATAGCAGTAGAAGAACTGGCTTAAGGAGGGGTATGTTTTTGAGTTGGTATAAACTAAATATGTTGTCCTAATGGTGTAGAGTCAATGAACAAGTTCTGGAAGTGATTGGAAGGTTAGTTTTCAAGAAGCCTTAGTTTTGAGGCAAGTTAAGGAGGGTTTTGTGTTTGAGCGTGTTAGAGGTGTCATAGAGGCCTAAAAACTTGGAATCTTTGGTTTTGAGTCATTTTAAGAGACTGTTGAAAGTTTCATGGTCAGGGGTTGAATTTAAAGAGGGGTTGCTTCGGAAAAGAGGGCTAATTAGGCCTAGGTTTTGAGGAGACATCAGGTTTTGGAAGGGATTGTCTAAATCAAGTGATATCAAGGTTTGGATATGTTGTTTTTCATCACAAACCACATCTGAAATAGTCATTAGATTGGAGGTTCCTTTGGAAAGTTTGAGAGCAAAGTCAAAAATCCTTCGCTAGAGGCCTAGTTGGGCTAGAAGCCTAGTTAAGGTGAAAATTTGGTTTTGTGTCTAAGTCAAAGGGTTGGGCTTTGAAATCATTCAAGACAAGTTTTTTTGAGTCTTTTAAGAGTATTCCTAGTGTTTGGGTCCATAAGGAAGGCAAATAAGTCATTTGGTGCATTATTGGGGTTTGTCTCCACCAGGGTGCCTAAAGAAGGGTTGAGATTGCATCATTTAAGTTCCTTGAAATATTTGTGTTTGTTTCAAAGTCCCAGACCCTCTGCATCACATAGTCAGGCCCCACATGTCTTATAAGGGGGGCACACTTATTTGCATTTAAGTTTTTGACAGGAAAGCTAAAATGGTGGCAAGTGGAGACAAAACTAAAATTTAAAATTTGCTTCTTTCCATCATGAATATTTGGTCATCTCTTTAGCTGCACACATTAAATATCTTATACAAAGGCTTTGGTGTTACATTTTGATCATTGTTACAGCCTTTTTATCATTCTATCCTTGTCAAAAATGAGTATCAAGTGTCAAATTTTCTAATGCTTTTTTCAATTATTTTGCAATATGAATATCAAAGCGTCAAATTTTCTTCTCTTCTAACATTAAAATAAATCTCATTTTTGATAGGAAAAGGAAAAGCGAGGAGCATTTCATTGCACAAGGAGCTTGCAAGAGATCTTCAAAGGAATGTGGCAATAAATTGAACATTAACTTTAAACTTAAAAAGCATTTTTTAATGCTTGGAGAGTTTGCCTTATGCCTTAATTTTCTGTTTTAGGCTAACTCATTTTTATTTTGGGCTTTAAAATGAACATTTCAAAAGCTTTCAAATTTTCATTGTGAAAGGGTTAAAACAAATTTTAGGCAAATTGACTAGATTTGGTTTAAAGTTAACAAATTGAACAAGACAAAATTTCATATCTCACTTTGGTGCTCTAAAACAAATCAAAATCATTGCTTTGTGGATTTAAAACGAACATGTGTCTTTTATGCTTTGTAATATTTTTTGCAAAATAATCTCATCTAAAAAGGCGTATTCACTTCTCTCGCGCTTCACGGTGATCTTGAGAATAAAAAGTATTTTTGATGACATTAAGTTGCATAAAATATTGCCTCCACACTTCATTTTGGGGTTAAAAATTGAACAAAACACTATGCGAGCGTGAGTAAACCTATTGCATGTGTTCTCCCTTTGTTTCTAAATGAAGGTTGATCGAACTATGAATACATTTACTCACTTTTTTCTATCTTAGAGGGCCTGCCTTGGGGAAAAATTACTCACCCAAGGGAACGACTCAACCGGTAACACTCTAAAGCCAAGAGTATTTCCAACCAGGATATAAATGTGGGTATTGGAGTAAATGCCAATATCACGCGATTGATTCCGACAAGATGGATCCAAAAGGGGACTCTTGCCATATGGGTCAATCTCCACGAACGGAAAGTCTGAAATAAAACCTTGTTTGTAGTGGCCTATTAACCCATTCATCGAGTTTATCAAAGTGGTGCATTGGAACTTAGATTCCAAGAAGTTACTTGCCATGTCTGATCTTGGTTAAAGTATAGAGGTTAAGACTTCATTCTTAACACACCTTTATAATCTTTCCTTGGTTGCATGTAAAATCATCTCTTCTACTACGAAGGGCATGAGGCAAGCCCACCAATAAAAATGTACCAATTGAGCTAGCATGTTATATTGCTTGTGAGTCAGTTTGAAAACATAGAGGCTTTTGATCAAAAACATTGGAAAACCAACATTCAACATGTGCATCAAATCTCAAGCCCTTTAGGAGAAGCAAATATCCTTGAAAAAATTCACATGTTATTGCTTTCCCTTGGGATTCGTATCCTTAGAGGCTTCTAAGCATTTGGATTTCATCTCAATTTTCTCCTACTAAGGTCAACATTAGGAAACCTTTGCCTTGATTTCCTCGATTTCCGCATAATGCATTTTGTGGGATGAAAGAAAATTAGGATATTGGACATCCATTTTCAAAACCTAATCAAGAGTGTTTTTGTGGTAAAAGAATCCATTAAGCAAAGATTGAATCAATTGGACCCCACACATGTGCTTGGCATCTTTTGGTCATATGGTTTTTATGCAAACATTGGTCTTTTGATTTTAAATTACTCTTAGAGAAAGGAATGTTCTTCACAATCTTGGTCTAGTAAACAAAGTCCTTAGGTTCATTTAGGATCAAATGAAACACTTCATCCATTTCAAACATTTATCAAAATCAGAATCGAGGGTAATTTCTGGATGTTAGATGGGATCAATTAAATTGAAAGCAAAAAACAAAAACCCAAAGTAGCTACAAAACACAATGGAAATATATGAAAGAACGATTATACCTGATCGCCGAAGTCTCCATGATTCATTTTCGTAGCACCTTCTTACTTGCTGGATATTGTTGCCCTCAGATTCCTTGTTCGAGCAATCTGGAAATGCCTAAGTCCTACAACAAGCCTTGAAGGATTTGCATAAAGTCTAGATGCCTATATCTAAAAGCCAATGCCTATGCCAATATTAATCAAATGCCTGTGAGAATGAATAAGTAAATAAATGCCTATATTAATTACGTAAAATATCTCTCCTCAAAAATGAGAAGAAGATGGCATTTTATAGAAAAGGCCATTTCGAACGGACGGACGAGATAAATCAATGACAAGAACCTAAAATGAATGATCCAGATTAAACCTAAGAATCCCTAATTAGGGTTAGGGAAAAATCTTTAATCGAATGGTCAAAATAAAATCGGATCGACGGTGGAGAATAAATGAGGAAATTAATTAGAAAATAAAGATTTTGAAAATCAATAAGATAAGATTGCCCCATTTGCAAGATTCAAAAAATC
>VDFB02083438.1:0-19894 GCA_007258455.2 Sequoia sempervirens
GAGACAGAACCTATACAAATTGCGATCAGTTTCTCTGAAGAGGAGGAAATAACATTCAGAGGGAGTCTGACAAACCAACAGAGGCAACCTTGGACGAAGAGGTCAGGAGGTTGATGCAAGTACTTGGAGCTTCAGAGGGAGTCACATCATCATGAAGATCTGCTATTAGTGTATATTTCTCTGTGACGGAGAAGTATGAGGTGAAAGCCCTTGTTAGTGTATATTTCTCTGTGACGGAGAAGTATGAGGTGAAAGCCCTTGTTAGTGTATATTTCTCTAAGACAGAGAAATATGAGGTGAAAGCCCTTATAGTGTATATTTCTCTGAAATGGAGAAATATGAGGTGAAAGCCATTGTAGCGTATATTTTTCAAAGATGGAGAAATATGAGGTGTGAGCCCTTGTTCATCTCTGAGACTGAGATGAGACGTCATGTTGAGAGACACCATGACGACATCACGTTGAGAGACTCCGTGATAAACCCTTTGTACTTGTGTTTTTCCACACATTGGAGTAGCCATGGTGGACGTCATGTTGAGAGACTCCATGACGACATCACGTTGAGAGACTCCATGATGGACACTTGTGCACATGTTTCTTTCCACACATGGGAGTAGCCATGGTGGATGTCATGTTGAGAGACTCCATGACAACATCACATTAAGAGACTCCATGATGGATTCTTGTACATCTCTGAGACTGAGATGTGATTTTCCACAGTTGGGTGAAGCCATTGTGGACATAATGTCGAAAGACTCCTTGACGAGGATTACAGGAAAAATACCTCCCTAGCTAAGAGGGAGTGTTAGTGTTTGTAGCTTAGGGAGATATTTTTCTCCGAAGTAAAAATAATTATCAAGGCAGGTCGGCCTTGTTAATTAATGATATTTTAAATTTGTTATTTAAATCAAAGAGGCCGACCTAGATGAAAGGGTGCCTAGTTTGGTATATATACAAGGTGGTGTTCATTCATTCATGATCAAGTTCATTCATCATAATTCACATTTCTTTCAGAGCAGAAGTTCTCCCTTCAGCAGCAGATCTAATTCAAGGAGAATCATATTCATGTGTATCTTTGCATCAAGGAGTAATGCTATTATTCATTGTATTAATTTGCCCTTGAAAAGGGTCTGATTGTAAAGCAGATTTCTGCTCCTTTTATTTGATATACATAAGAGATATTCTTTGCTGGGTTTTTCTCCCTCGAGTAGGAGGGTTTTCCCAGGGTATAAGTGCTGTGTTTATTGTTCATGTGTTGCATTTTCTGCTTTATGTTAATTCTGATCCTAAAAACTAACATCCTTGTGAGTGCCTTGTACTGTTGGGTTGAGCATGGGACTATTGGAGGTACTGGGAGGTAGACAGTATAAACTTAGAGTATGTCTAGAATCATTCAATCAAAGCTCTATACAGAATGTAAATTCACTTCAATATGTTGTGTTTTCTTCTTGTTGGTTTGAATATTTATATAAAACATTGGATCATCACTAGCATGCTACTTTGCAATGGTTGATGCCTACACCTTATCATTACTACCATAATCATCATGATTATCATAAATTGTTTTATGGAGGGTATTCGCATGCTCCTCAATAACCCTGTAACTGGCCTTCAAAATTACAAAGGTGCCCGCCATATTGCTACTTGTATTCTCTATGTATTCCTACTAGAATGCCCATTTCTCAGTCTAAGCAGAGTGGATTCACTTCATATCAATATCAAAGGCCTTCCACAACCAGAGGTTCATCCAACATTGATGTAGGGAGAGATTCTAGAAACTAGAAAGTATTCAACTTCCTCCTAGAATTGTTAGATCCAGCATTGGTCCTTTTACAGTGATAGTTGATGATGTTGTTTGTTCTATGGGCTAGAGCCTTTCGACACACCACATTGCTGACCTCCTGTCATTATTCCTACTTATGTCTGTCAGCTCCATGTTTCCTTGAGGGATCTAACCTCACAAGACTATTTGCACTTAGCTTTTATTTTTTCAGATTTAATCATTTTAGGTTCACCCCAGGTTATATTTTGGTTTCTTTAGTAATTTGTACTCAGTTATAGTCATTTTTTCGTAAGATAGAGTCCCTCTACCCTGGTACTTCTCTAGCATACTGTTGATGTGATTTTTGTGACCGCACCCATCAGCAAAACAAAGTAATCCGAAGGCTACTCCATTCTCTCTTGATCAAAAAATTTTGTGCGCTAAGATTGCAAGAAAGATCACGCATTCAACTCCAAGGTTCCAAAATGCTTTGGAATACCCTCAGTAGGTTCGTTGTGATATGCTGTTTTTACGAGGGGACTTACACAATTGTTCTTAAGGTTTGCAGTTGACAACAGATGGATGATTGGAAGGGAATTTACGCAATGCGGATGATTTAGCAATAAGGTACATTTTCCTAAACTAACCAAAAAAATACTGAATTGAATGGTTGCAGGGATTAAAGAATCTATGTTCTATCTAAAGACGGGACGTGGTATCAATTTCGGCAAGCTTCAACCAAACTCTGCTCCACCTCACACTGGACAGCTTACACAAAGTTGGTGCAATCTTCAAGGGGATAGCAAGAAATTTTCAAGTCATAATCCGGCATCAAGACACCGTCAAGACGACGCATACCAAGATATGAATTACAACTGAAGTTAGGCTTATAAAATGCTCCAGTTGACCACGCAAGGCAAACTTGCCGTCAGCAAGCTGCTAGTGGTATGGACTAAAACGAAGTTGCCTTGATCAACACCACAAATCCACAACTAAAATCTACTTGCATGAAATAAAAATTACGCTACTTTAAACTACTCTACGCTACTTGAAGTAGAAGGGATGAAAAAACCTCGCTAGCTATTCATAACAAAGATGAATTTCACCATCAATGAAAAATCTTTATTATGAAAGTGTTCACAACAATCTCTTACAAAAGTTTTCAAAGAAAAACTTTCCTTCTCCTCCAAACTATGCTAAGCTGTCAAACTATCTCCCTGCTCTAATCTCTAGTCTGATCTCTAAGCTCTACTGTATATTCTAATATCTACTATCTACTAATGAGGGGGGATGCCCCTTCTATAGATAGCCCAATCCAATGGACGGCTCAGATTACAATCAAATGAATGGCTAAGATTAAGCCACCTCAGCCCTAACCCTAAAAACTGCCAGAATAAGGAGTGGTACAATAAATGAATCAAAGATTCCCACTCACTCCCAAAATAGTAAAGGCAATTAAGGCCCACAATCAGTCCTCCAGAAGGTCATCATCCAGAAGTGCATTACCGTTCTCCTTCTCCCTGGCTGCAAACCCAATGAACCTGGTAATCACAGCATCAACCTCCTGAACTGAAATAGGTGGAATATGATCACGCTGAAATTCCAACACTGTGACTGACTGTCCATGCTGTGTGCAAGATTTTCTCCAAGCAGCTAAAGCATCCTGTGTACTCTGAATTAGGCTGGAGAAAGTCGAGATGTTTTCAAAGTCATCCTGTACAAAAGTCTTCACCTCTGAAAAAAAAGGCAGCAGCCCACTCCTCAATCCATCAATAGTCACCTCATCAGGATTCAGCAGTCTAGCAAAGATCGCCTCCAAGGTATTCAGGACTCCATCAACAATGTTCATCATAGCCTTCCTGACCCTAGCTGAATCCGCCTGTGCTGCATCAAAGAACCCACGTCCTGTGACTATTGAAGAGTACCATCCAGCAAAATTGTACCTATCACCCTCCTGAATAACTCCTCCATCAATCAGCATCTGCAAAGGAGTATGCATTAATGCCTCCAAATGTTGAATAACTTTGCTCCGATAGACAGAAGCATCACCCCAGGCTTGATCAATTGCCTCCACTCGTGCCATAATGCTGGAAGCTTGCTAGTAAGCATGAGCAAGATCTTCCATGAATTTCTCTGTCTCGGCACGAACACCTGTAACCCATTTGTCTACCTCTTGTGCCATCTTCCTCAAATCTTCTAGGCCATTAACAGATTCCCTAGATAACTCTACTAGAAGCTCAAGTGCTGGAATCTCCTGCCCACAAGGACGAGACACATGTTGCATGTATCCTATCAAAGTCTTATGCTCCTTCTTCAATTTCTTATACTTTCCCTCAATTATGAGCAATCTGTCCTTGAGTGCCTGATAGGAGTTATCACACTCCTCAATAATTTGTGCTCCTGTGGGATGACCTAGCTCCAAAGTTGTGATCACATAATTTTCTGGCACTGCTTCATCTCGATCACAATCAACTCGTGGCACAGCTACATGAAGGGTGCAAGAACCATCCTCATCAGTTGAAATCTTCGAAAATTTTCTGGCTCTCTTCTTTGGTGGAGGCACGCTGATCCTATTCAAAAACTCTTCCATCTCTACTGCCGGATCAACTTCTTCACTGGGGCTCCTTCTCATTCTATCTCTGAGCCAATCAGGTACCGCCTACTGTATATCAAATGGCTGCTCCTCTCTTGCCTCTACTTCACGGACTTGTTCAACTTCAATTTCATGTTGGCGAGGCTCATCGACCTCTACTGGCTGAGTATCTCCTGAAACTGCATCATCCTCTAGAGCCGTCTCCAACTCATGCTGGAATTGAGTATCAATAGCAATCTCCTCATCTTCCTCCTGCTAATCATCTCTAGTAGGCGCATTAACACTCTAGCCAACTGATTCTCTCCGTGGTGGTTGATTTTCTTCTTGTAACTCCTGCCTCTGATTCAATGCATTTCTCTGATCAGCAAATAGAGAAACCTCCTATATACTGGGAGAACGTGTCTCCAATGGCCTAGGCAACTCAATCACAACTCTCGAAGGCTTGGGCTGAACAGGCTCCGGTTGAATTGGCTCCTTCCTTCGAGATTCTGGACCTCGAGTAATTTGTTTCTTCCTACTGGTAGTGGGTGTCCTATGATCTCCCATCAAGTTGTAAGTCAAAGGAATTGACCTACTCTTCAATCTGCTCACATGCCTTTCAACCCAGGCTCTGGTGAAAGTCATGACTAGGATACAAAGCGTGTCCAAATCAACTATCTCTGGCTCCGACCAATCTGGTGGTGGAAGTGGCGTGTCTCTCACTGCCTCATAATCTGGATGGAGAACGTTCATGTCCTCATCACTGGTCTGGTACTGGAATGAATTTCACACTCCTAATCATGCTTAACGGAAGCCTTGAGAACATTCTTTTCCTGACTTCAGCCTCATCTGATGCACCAGCCCAGTAATCCTCAATATTCGCCTTATGCCTGAACTCTTCTGACAGTATCCATCTGATATTGTTGTGTGGGTCATAATGCTGTCTGCTGTGTGATAAGAAAAATGAAAGAACTGAACCTCATTTTCAGCTTCTCTGGCTGCCTGTAGTGAACTTCGTCTGAATTCCCCATGACAATTGGGAAGTCAATTCCTCCCTTCTTTCTCTTTTGAATCTTATCATAGGCAACAAGTTGCCTAAATATCTCTAAAATCAAGATTCTATTGGTTGGGTACTTAGGCAATCTATATGGATATGAAGAAAAACCTTGCAGCCTGACATAAGAAAACTTCGGAAACTGAACAAACCAACACCCATACCTTTCAATCAACTCCTGAGCTTCCCTCGAGATCCTATGATGAGTCCGCTGCTGAAGTGATCTCGTTATGTGCATGGTAAAGGCATCATTGACATGCTTGAAATGGGTGGTACTTGTCAGGTGCAACTGCGGACAAGCCTCATGGATTTTGAATTGATGAGAGCCGCAACCAATTGGCTCCTTGTAAGAAATTCCTCTATACTTCGTCATACGAGCCAACATGTAAATAATGTAGGAGCCCATGTAGAATGTCTTCGTCCTCCTCAAACTCAGGAGCTGCTCATGTAAATTGTCACTAATCATCATAGCCCAGTTGATGTGCTCCTTCCCTTCCAGCACGAGGTTGATGTAATAGAACATCCATGGCTCAAAAATAAATGCTTGAGGGCAGCCTCCAACTCTACTCAGCATCATGATCAGGTCACAATACTCTTGCTTCAAATCATCTGATATAATCTGCTTCGGCAACTTTGTACAAGAGGGCTTGGGCTTGTTCATCCAGCGAGTGTTGATCACCTCTGCACATCTCTCGAATGTAGAAGCATACATTCGTTCAGCTCACTCTCTTGTTTTGTAAATCATCCTCTCGTGCACTGGGATTCCAAAAGCTTCGCCGATAGCTGCAGGAGTGAGGTTGGCGAATACTTGGCCATCTAGTGAGACAATTGACCTGTGATCAGGCTCATAGCAGTTAGCACACTCCATCATTAGCTCAGAACACTGAATAGCTGGCGGAAAACTAGCAGCTGCATATAATCCACTTCGAACGATACTGTGCGAAGTGATTGAAGGACGGTGACTGCCAACTCCCATCATCCGACTTTTGAAAGCCTCCATGTTGAAATATCCTAAATTTGTATCAGCCAATTTGCTCAACTTCGAAGTGAGCTTAGACTCTGGCAGGAAAGGCTTGCTCAGCTTCTTGATAACAGCCTGTCTGGATGCACCGTTGCTATCTCTGCCAGTTGCTCTTACTTCAGCCATCCTGCAAAATAATAAATAGCCATCAGCAATTAACTTAGAAAAATAAAATAACAATGTAGAGAGCTGCCAGTCGACTTCAAGAATTTGAGAAGTTGCAATATTCTATTTCATCTGCAAACCTCAACTTCTCCTTTGACAACTTCGAACTTTCAATCACTTAGAAAGTTTTTCAACAGGCAAGCTTCAGCAACTTCTCCTCTGAAAAGAAAATCAGCCAACTTCACACTCTCAGCAACTTCAAAAAGACTTAGCAAATTTCTAAGTTGGCTGCAGCAACTTCAACACTTCAGAAAATCGTCCAACTTTGCTTCAGCACTTAGACTTTTAAATTTGCACTTCTCAATGTTCAGCTTCAAACAATCTTCTTCAACACTCAACTCAATCACTCACTTGCACTGCAACTTCAACCTCAGGGCTAGAATCGAACTTCTTCAGCTGATGAAAAGAAATGAATAAACTTTCAGCTCATATAGGTAAGTCGAATTCTAGAAGGAGGCCAAGTTTAGCTAGTTCATTAAGTCTCCACTACTTCACAGTAGGAATTCGAATTTCCCTCCTTCTGGCCATTTCAACATTTGTCACCTAACGTCCAGAATCTTGACCTTCTAGAATTTCAAAAGATTCATCTTGACTGGCGTACTTAACATTTTAATTCATTTTGAAAATATTCACTTCAAATTCACTCTTTAAGAAATTTAATTCACCAGCTGAAGCTTTGACATTTACTTTTTATTCACCTCTGACTCTGGAAGATTCATCTCATGAAGAATTTGATCAAATTCATCTAGGCAATCCATTTCAATTTCATCATCTAAAGCATTTTATTCTTGAAAACACATTTTATTCACTTTGCCTTAGAAAAATTTAAATTTTCCTTAGGAAAATTTCATAATTCAAGTGCCAATCAAAATCTCCATCTGAAAGCCTTGGCGAAGTACAGAACACACTAAAATCCATTCCTTGTCAAAGATCTTCAATACCCAGAAGAGAATTCCCTTCAGAACATGTCAAATTCATGGGTCTACAAACGAAGGGGTACATTTAATTTTTAAATTTTGAACCTTAGAAAAATCATTTTCAACAAATTTAATCCAGTTCTTCATCCCCGGGCGTATTTTCTTGCTCTGACTTGAAAATTCTTTATCAACCTTGCGATGCTGGCATTCTCTGACTTCTTCTCGGCAATTTCACTCATGCTTCTGAAAAATTTCACATCTCCATTAGACTTCGGCGTATTTTTCCTAGAGATGACATTTTATGCCTTAGAAAAAAAAAATTTAATTACTAGAATAGACGTATTTTGAATTTTGCCTTAGAAAATTTTCATTCATCTTCAATCATTCTGCCTGTGAAGAAACTTTTTATCAACTCACTTAGATAATTTTCTACAATGCCACCACCTCCAACACTTTGGGCGCATTTTACATGTCATGGAGGATGTTTTTAATTTCAACGCCTAGCATATTTTCACCACCTTGGGCGCACTTCATACTTAGAAGAGGATATTAGCCACACCTTAGCCATTTTATTTCATTTTACCTCACCTTGGGCCTTGGCGCATGTAGCACATCATGGGGAATACCTTATTTCAACGCCTATGCCATATCACCTTGGGCGCATCCAAAGGAAGGGGAAGAAAGTCAACCATTTTTGTCTTTTTCCTAGCCCACTTGGGCGCATTTCACACTTGCAAGAGGATGGGCGCATTTCATATGTGGTGGAGGATTAACCTCTCAACGCTTTTTTTTGACCTCTTTGACTTCCTTTTAAACATGGGCACATTTCCTACCTTGAGGAGGATTAAAACTTGTCTTTTCTTGGCTAAGTTGGGCACATTTCATATGTGTGAAAGGATAAACACTTTCCAACGCCTTGACCCTTTGACTTTTCTTCTAGCTTCTAAACTTGGCGCATTTGAGACATGTAGAAGGATGGGCGCCTATGGAGGGTCAAGGTGGATATTTATGCCTTATAAATTTTCAACTTTCACTAGTTCTCCCTTGGGCGCATATCACACAGGCAGGAGGATGAACTACCAAGGCCTTTGACCTTTTGACCTTGCTTGTACATGGGCGCATTTAGCATGGGGAGGTGGATGAAACTTTGACTTAGAATATTTTTAGCATCTCATACTTGTAGTGGGCGCATTTGGAGGTAGCTGCAGGATATCTTCAACACTTTGAATTTGTTCAGCCACCACAAGGCAAGTTGGGCGCATTTCATATATCTAGCAGGATGAGATTCATGCCTTAGAAAATTTTCTTGCTTCCCAGCTGAGGTGGGCGCATTTAGGGGTGGCAGGAGGATGAAATTTAACACTTAGAAATTTTCATTTGCTTCTGCCTGTTTATCCATGCCCTGCTATTTATAGTAAGTCCCTCAATTTTTACACTTTTGAAGCTCGGATCGATTTGAAATTTTAAGCACAGGACCTTCATGACCTTGTCAGCGTGTTCACACTGCCATCCTGAGCTGACCTGCTATTTTTAGCCAGTTTCTGGAACGCCTTACTATAAATAGTAAGTGCTCCGATTGCCTTCAAATTTTACCAGTGGATAGCTTGAAAGATGCTGATCGTAGTGGGATACACCGGTTTTCGAAAATTCTGACTTTTTACCCCTCATTTTAGGACCCGAAGCTGGAAACCCTAATTTGACTTGCATGCATATCAAATGACCTCCATTTGACCCCATTTTTGTTGCACTTCGCCCTGTTTGTGGTTTTGATGCGTTGGGTTGCTGTCAGAACGCACCTGCTAAAAATAGTAAGTCCCTGAAAACTGATCATCTTGCCCTGCATGTCACATCACTGCGTAGGTCTTGAAAAACCCATAAAGAATCACCCAACATGCGTTGAAAACCCTAACATGCAAACCCTAAAAATAGCCTCTGAAGGCAGCTCCTAAAAAAGTTTTGATCCTAGTTTGCATGTTACATCATTGCGAAGGTCTCGAAAAACCCACGAGGAAAATGTAGACATGCAGAGAAAATCTCAACATGCAAACCCTAAAAATAGCCTCTGAAGGCTGAATTCTGAAAGTTATCGTCTCATTTTGCATGTTATACCATTGCGTAGGTTTCAGAAAACCCAGAAAGAAAATGCAGACATGCATTGAAGAATTCTACATATAAACCCTAAAATTTGCTTCAGAAGCTGAACTGCTAAAAATAGTAAGTTGTCTGTTTCAGCTCAAAATTTGTAGACGAGCAGTTTGATGTGTTTTGAATGTAGTGTGACTGTCGAAATTTCAAAAATGCTGAGAAAATGCCCTGAATTGCACACTTACTAAAAATAGTAAGTGGCCAGAATTTGATGAAATTTAGTTGAGAGCTTGTTGGAAGCATACTGAATGTAATGTTAGTCTCAAATTTCAATTCATTCACTTCATTTGACTTTAAATTGACCATGAAAGTACAAACCCTAATTTTCAGACTTGGCCAAAATTTCACGTTTAAGCTCAATGACGGACACATCCCCAGAAAGGCAGACAGCAGAAAGAGACAGAAAGAGAGAGAGAGAGACAAAAACAAAGCCAAAAGACCAGAATGGAGCAAAAATTTAGGGGGTCCCCATCTTGAATGGGGCGATGTGTGAAAAGGTCACAACATGACCTAGGCTCTGATACCAATTGTTGCAAAGACGGTTGTCGTTGCACCAAAAGATCAACCTATTAATGCCCGATACAACCACCAGAGTTAATGAATCCACAGGAGGCGATTAAGCCATGTCACGAACCCGAGTGTTGCACTGCACAGCACAAGGAGACCAAGGACACACACCTTGCAACAGCAAGAGGAAGCAAATGCAAGAGTTGTTTGTAGTGCACACCATTCTTTGAGGAGACGAAGACGATCATGGAGGCCCCCCTCTTCTCCATCTCATAGTGTCTTCCCTAATGTTGTAATAGAGAATCACCCATTTTTGGATAGGAATGAGAAAGAGCCTACTAATGTGAAGAGAGTGAGTAGGCCATTAGAGAGAGCATTTCAAAATGACGCTAGAGAGATTGCAAATTAAACCATTGCAAGATATCTTTATGAAAACAATTTGTCCTTTAATGATGTTTGATTACTATATTAGCAAGATATGTTAAGAAAAGTAAATGAAGCTCCACAAGGGTACATAGGGCCAGGTTACTAGCAAAGGAGGTAAAAAATATTGACATTTTGTTGGCTCCTATTAGGAATTCATGGAAACAAACTGTGGCATCCATTATTTCCAATGTATGGAAGAATGCAAGAAATCGGTCGTTAATCAATGTGATTGCAATGTCCCCTAAAGGGTCAATATTTTTGAAAACCATGGATTGTGAGGATCAAGTGAAGGATGAACAATTTATTGTTGACATCCTTATATAGTGCATTTAGGAAGTAGATCTTGAAAATGTTGTCCAAGTAGTAACGAACAACGCAAAGAATTTTAGAGCGGCAAGTATGCTAGTTGAGACAATTTTCATATATATTTTAGACACCTTGTGTTGTCCACCTGTTCAACCTCATGCTACAAAAGTTGGGGATGAAAATAAATTGGATCAAACAATTCTATGCTAAGGCTGAAGAAATCTTTCCAATAGTGGCATGGTGTGATGGTTAAGTTGTTGTGATGTTGTTCATGCCATCAAGGTTCAAACCCCATTGGGGTGTAATTATTGAGTATTTATGTTGGGGATGAGGTCCCCCGATTGTGACCTCACCGGTTCATAGCTCTAGGTCAAAAGCATTTACCTCTCTAATAAATAAAAAAAAGGCTAAAGAAATCCAAATGTTCATCACAAGCCACCACATGTCGCAACCCATTTTAAGATCATTCTCACAATTGAAGTTGTTGAAGGTAATTGAAACACTTGAATTTTTAAATTAAACATTTTACTTTAGTAAATAAAAAATTAATAACTTATTTTTTTTAAGTATGATATTTTCCTTGTTTTTTAATTTTTACTTTTATTTTTTGAATAGATTGTTGAGACCCAATTTGCATCCCACACAATCGTCTTGAGACTTGTGAAGGTGCAAGAGCCACTTTCTAGCATGGCCATTAGCCAAAGCTAGTCTCTATGGAGTCAATCCAATAGTGAGAGCAACAAATGTAAAACAAATGATCCTAGATGACACTTGGTGGGACCAAGTAGAATATTTTCTTAGTTTCACCAAGCCTTTCATGAGCATAATGTGTTTTAGTAACATGGATAAGTCATGTTTGGGAGAAGTATACAATGGCATTGAGTCAATGATTGAGAAGATGAAATCCATCATAAATGAAAAAGATCAAGATCCTCAATAAACTTTCTTCAAAAATGTGAAATTTGTGTTGAGTTGTGGAACAAAATGACGACCCGACTACATCTCATTGCCTTTACATTGACTCCCAAATTTTACAACAATGAGATTCTTGCTATGTCATCAAGGGTGCAACCATAAAGAGATGCAAAAGTCATAAAGGGTATAGGAAAGCACTTACTAAACTCTTCCCCAATCCTGAAATGGAGGATATAGTTACAAATGAGTTTGCTAAGTTTGTAACCTCCAATGATCAAAGTGTTTCTACTCTTCATGACACTTGGTGGTACCTCAATGGCCATACATCACTGCACCTCCAAACTCTTGTAATCAAAATTTGATCGCATTTTTTTAATTTTTATTGCACTCTCTAAATTTAATTTTTTTCATTTTTAAAATAATAAAATTATTAATTTTAGATTTGAAATTTGATTTACAATTTTATAACTATAACTCTCTCACGTTATTTCAATAGGTTGCTAGTTCCTCTTCATCTAACCGGAACTAGAGTACATACTCATAATCCTTCATCCACTCAACGAAACACAGTCGATTGGTAGCAAGGTAGAAGAGCTAGTTTATGTGCATTCCAACTTGCACCTTCTTAATCACAAACAAAATGAGTACAAGGAAGGGGGCATTAAATTGTGAGATGTACATCCAAAGCGAATTGATTTGGCTTTTTTCACTACCACACAGTCTTCACTTTTGTGGAGTCAAATACCAAAGATACTTTTAGTGCAAGTGGCAATGGGGTTGCATGTGGTTCTTCTAATCTACCTGCATTATCTAATGTCAATGATGATGCTAATGTTAGTCTTCATGATAACCCATACAACACTGATTACTAATTGTATTATTTTAATATTGAACCAATGAACAATGAATTCAAAATATTTATCATGGCATTCAAGTTTTGACAAATTGATATCAAATTAGAATATTGTATTTCATATTTTTAATATTTATGGTATTTTTGTTTAACATATGCATGATATGTGGTATTATGAATTAAATTCTTGTTTTTAGTCTACAAATATGTATATATTTATGATTTTTATATGTTTTTTGTACAAACATACCCAACCCCCAAAAAAATATTTCATACTAGTGTACCATAACCACATACCCATACCCATAATTCCAATTCAACAACCTAGGTTAAGATCCTCAACAAGAAAAGCACGTTGTATTGCAACAAGAAATGGGGAGTGAGAGAATTGATAAATTAGTTTGAAAGGCCAATCGCCATGTGAAACCAAGTGCAATAACAAGGACAACGTGAAGGAATCATTAGCTCATCTCACAAGCCTTAAGATTTTGGGAACCAAAGCCTCCATATAAGGAGATATGAACCTTTCATCATTCATGTTTTGATACAATTTAGTTTGATTCATTGTAATAATTTGAATGACCATAGTTGAGGCTCAACAACACTAGACATTCACACTCCAAGATAAGATAGATTCTTGTGGATGCCTTACATAGCTCAAAAAGAAGATTCAAGGCTTTAAGGCTATTTTGGACCCTCTAGACCCCCTACACTCCGTTGGTTTTATGAAAAATGGGGAAGTGATGGATTCAACTATTCAATTTGTCACCTCCTATCATGTCCTATTTTCATTTAATTCAGTTTTGTAGATATTAGGTCTATTCTTTGTCTCTCATGTCTCCCCTGGTCCTATTTTGCTATGTGTTTTTCCCCTTCTAAGCATGTCCTTCCTTCCAACTATGATTTTTCTTTCTTTTTGTCAAAGTTTCAAACTTCTCCATCATGTCATGCTTTCCATCCATCCCCCACTTTTTCCTTTGTATTTGTCAAACTTTGGACCTATCTTTACCAGCATGCCCATTGCTCAATCCCTAATGCCTTGACCTATAGTTTGAGTCTCGTGGTATTTCCAACCCCCACACCCCAATATCTCCACCTTTGGTTATGTTCTCTTTCCAACTCCCCAACACGTGTTGTAATGTCATTAATGGTCTCTTTTGGCACCATAACTTTCTCAAGTAGGATATCTCCCGCCCATAATCATTGTTCAAATTGGAAGATGTGGATTCAATTTGTTGTTGACCTATTATTGTTGTGGTGGATATAAAAGGGTGAATATGTCCATTTAGGAATCATCGTCTATTACTTTACACAATACCCTATCCAGAAACCAATTGAGCAATTGTGTTTGAGCATAGAGATCAAAGGATGAAAACCCTTTGATTTTGAAAGTCAAATGATTTGGCTAGAGAGCAATCTTGTTCAAAGGTCGCATTGGAGCTTCATGGATCACAGATTTCAGTTGCATTGTATTGATTTGATTTGTTGTTGTCGTGGGTATAAACATAAAAGTTCAATACTGTTGTAATTGCTAATGTTGCAAACTATTTGAATGTAATTCAGTCTTTATTTGTAATAAGAGAAAGATCAAGAGTTATATCTACTATTTGTTGTTTGTTGATTAGAATGTGATGATAATGATAATGAGTGAACAATGAATTAAATCTAATTATTTAAGATCTGATTTAAATTTTAGATTCCGATATTATTGCCCCAAATAATAAGTATTTGTAGTAGGTGAAAAATCAGATTTGCATGTGTTTTGGCCGAGACACTACACCTCCAAATAGAATAAAGTTGGCAGCTTCTGTAAAGTGTGAGGAAAAATTTTCTGTTTTCTTTTTTTTCTTTTTTTTCTTTTTTTGTAATTTGACAAGTGTTTGACAAAATGCCAACACCGAAATATTCCACTTGTTTATATATTTCTTGCAAATGTTTGACAATATGATAATGCAAATACAACAACACTTTTTCTAATAAACTTCAACATATGGATAATACAAAGTACTACATAACATTGAGTAAACCTTTAAATTACATCAACAAGACTGAAATAAGAGTTATATCAGATTATCATAATAATATACTAACCATTATACAGCATTGGACCAAATACAAAGAGTATGCTGAAATCTGAAAGAGTATAGATTTGTAGTCTTAAACAATAAAACTGATTTAGAGCCATTTCCAATAAATTTTGTTAACTCCCTGCTGGTACAGCCTCTATGCTGAGTGCTATGGCCTTGCTTTGGGCCTGATATATGCTGTGCCTGATCACCAAACTGACTACTATTATTCCTCAAGGTGCAGCCATCTTAATATCTCCAAACCCTTGTAATAAAGGGACAACTTCCCTCATAAATTGAATCACTGCCTTTTAAATTCTCCCACATCCCTCTCAATATGCATATGCCTCCTCATAGAATGATGCACTTCGCTTTTTAAACTCATAATAAATCCCAAGAGGGTGCGGCTGGGTTGGGCCCACCAAAACTCCAATCAAATTCAGCAATTCCCTTCTCACAAATTCCCACGCCTTCTCCAATGTACAGCAGTCCCTTAGTACATTAAAAAATGGTATGAATAAGTATAGGGAATGATACAGCCTGCTTAGGGCTTGTTCAGCCTCCATAAATAAACCGTAATCTAATTTGTAATATTCCTAGTAGATATTCAATTAATTTGACAACTGGGTTTGATAAGATAATATTTCGTTTATTCAACACCAAATTCCAAACCAGGGCAAGCACTCAAATATTGGTTATTATTTGCTATGCAAATATTTTCAATAATCTTTCAATCTATAACTTCATTGAACACTCAAACAAACTTGGAAATGATGTTTAACTCTTCAACACAAATCTCTGTAAACTCCAATATTAAGCACACCTATGAATCCTGTGTGAATCCACTCATGAATTGGCTAGGAGGGTTTCTGTCCTCAAAACCAATTTTTGCCTTAGAGTTTTCATCCTAGGCAAAAAAGATGAAGAGGGCTATGGACAGTAGGAAAGATGAAAATGAGCTCCAGGAGTGCCTTTTTGAAGCTAAATCCAAGTTACAGCAAACTCCAAATGATATTAAGTTAGGAAAGGAGCTGATTGGAGCCAAAGATAGCCTAAGGAAATTTCAGACACATAAAGTTAACAGGATTAAGATCAGGGAAAAAATAAATTGGCTAAAAGCTGGAGACAAGGGCTCCAAATTCTTCTTCAAGTTTCTAAAAGAAAAGAACACTAAGGAACAAATTGATCAAATTTGGGATGGTGAGAAAATGCTTAGCACTCAGGAGGAAATATTGAGTCAGTTTCACACCTTTTTCAGAGGGCTCTTCACTTCGGAAGGGGAGAATGAAGGATGCCATGCTGCAAGGGAATTTATAGAAAAGCTTATCCCTAGGAAGATTTATGAGGAGGACTTGTTGATGAGTGTTTTGTGACACACCCAACACCTTTAGGAATAAAAAAGAATGCCCAAAGGCAGCTCTATCCTCTCTTGAAAAATTACCTCTTATGCTAAGATTGCCAGAAAGATCATACGGTAATTCCAATGTTCCGGTTTGGGGGATGGACAAGCTCAATGGATGATGTGATATGCTGGTTTCACAAAGGGACCTTGAAATGAGGAACTTACTCAAAGTAGGGAGTTGGATTGATGTAACGTTGAACGCTCTTATGTTTTTTGGAATTTTCAGTTTAGGATAAAATAAATAAGAAAAAGGATGAGGGTAAAGGAACTAGATTTATGCAGAACTAATCCTATGAACTTCGGAGACAAATGCTGGATAATGGAATTTAAACCAATCTTTGCTTCGCCAAGCACGGCACTACAACTAGACAAAGACGGTGCAATCTTCAAGGGTTTACGAAAGATATCCTATTACACTATATCACCATCAATTCGACCAATGCATATAGATAATAGAACTCAAATTAAGCAATTTTAATGTTCAGACTAACCTTACACATCAAATTGAAAATCATCCAATTGAAAAAGGTATGAACTAATTCCACTTTCCAACACTATCAATCTTTCATTCATCTAAAATACTTGAAAACAAATTTACTCTATTTTGAAGAAATCAATGAAACCATGCGGGCTCATAGAAATAATAAATGCTCAACTCTGAATCCACTTATTATTTAAACAGCAATATTGCAACAATCTCATCAGTCTCTCTCTGAATAAATGAAATGAATGGGGTTTATATAGGCACCCCAATTACAAAGCAACGGCCAAGATTAAATTTGAAATCAACGGCCAAGATCAAATTTGACAAACCCTAACCCTAAAAGCATAACAAACTCAAAGACACGTGGCACAAGCAGAACACGCCATTTGGAGCATGGCAAATGATGACACCTTGCACTTCATTCGAGCAAGTAGGAATCCAGAATGCAATTCCCTTTGGATCGCTCCCTAGCTGCAAATGCAAGAAATTTGGCTAACACAGAATCAAGTTCCTCCATTGAGATATTTGGCACAGAATCCAGTTGTATTCCAATCACGTCCAAGGTCTCCAGGCACTGAGTAAAAGTTCCTTCCCATCTAGCCTCCTGCTTCTGAAAGTTCTCCATGAAGGTCAAAAGGGAAGACATATCATCAAGCTGATTCTCTGTAATAATTTGCACTTCCTTGAAGTAAATGCTCATCACACTTTTCTTCAATCCTTCTAAGTCTATGCCATTCGTATCATGATGTTCTTGTCCTGTTAATCCTTCAAGAGAAGTGAGGATTTTGAACTGAATTTTCTCAATCGTGCTCCGTATAGCAGCACATTCTTCTTTTATTCCATCATATGTCTTCTTTTTGGCCAACAAGGAATAATACCACCTGCTGAAATCATACGAGGCTCCTTCTTCGACAACACCTTCCTGGATCAAAATTTGCAAGGAAACTTCTTTTAGAACCCTCAAACGAGGTATCACTTTGTCCTGTACATACTGGAAATCTTCCCAATGGTCCTCAACTTGACTCACTTCAGTTATCAGCAGTGCAGATCTGTCATAAGTTTGGGCGCACTTCTCCAAGAATTGCTCCATTTGTTTTGAAATATTGGTAACCCAACTCTTGGTAGCTTGACTCGTAATCCTCATAGCCTCAAGGACATCAACGGACTCCGAAGTAAGAGATGACGGTGGAATAAAGGCTGCATTTTCCTGACGCAAAGGGGCTGTTAGCTGCTGAATGAACTCTATCAGCCTTAGATTTTCTAATTCTAACCTTTCCTTCTTCTCTTCTGTTTTATCAAACTTTTCCCTAATGGCCCTGGAAGTGTCCGCCAACTCATGGAAATCCTGATCTATTGTCGTTGGCCCAATGTCCAACGTTGTAACTTCGTAATCCATAGGAGCAATCTGATCTCTTAGCTTGTCAACTTTCGGGACTGCCACCTGCAAGATCCTGGATCCTGTACCATTCCTGGTAATCTGAGAATATTTCTTAGGCCTCTTTGGCATTTTAGCCTTGCCAATTCTTTCTAGGAAGTCCTGTATGCTCTCAACTGGTTGAACCTCATCCAGTGGTCTGGACTTCTTCTTCAAACTTTCAGTTAGCCAATCCGGGATTGTGGATAATTCCATACCATCTTCTAACTGAACATCATCATTAATTCCCTTAAGAGCAGAAATTACCTCATCTCCTAGTTCTTCATTGTCCTCAAGAATCTCAGTATCTCCTGCACCTTCAATCATCAAAGTATCATTTCCTTCCAAACACTCCGTGGAGGCTTGATTTTGGAAAGAATCTACCTGTTCTAACTCTTGAAACTGAATTTCTTGCTCATAGCTTGGCTCGATATCAACAATGGATACATTTTCGATTACTCCAATTGACAAAGTCCTTGAAGATGAGGGATTTTCAGTCACCTTTTGCTTCTTACTTTCCAATTCCTCATTAGCTGACTCCTTTTCCTCTAGTTGAAGGTTTCCACTTACTACCTTCCTCTTGCTGGGATATGCAGATTCATCAGGATTTTCGCCAATTGCTTCCTCCTGGCCATCCTTATTGTTCAATGTGGCGTAAGTAAGAGAAATTCCTTCCTTCCTCAACTTGCTGATCTGACCATCAACCCATTCCCTTGAGTAAGCAAAAATGTCCTTCATCAATGTGTTCAAATTAGCCATCTCAGGTTGTGTCCAGTTAGGCAATAAAATAGGCTTATCTTTTTCTTGTTCAAACTGAGGGTGAATGTAGTCCCCGTTGTCTTTCACTTGGTCAGGTATAGGAAACAAATCGCACCTTTTCACAAGTTCAACTGGAATTCTTGACCAAGCCTTCTTCCTTACTCCATACTCGTCCATCAGGTTAGACCAGTAATCTTCGATCTGCATAACATGAAGGGACTTCTTCCCGTGTATTCTCAGGTATGGATCATAATCGGACCTTGGATTATAGGTGCTGAATTTGTAAAATTGCAACTCTACCCCTGCTGTTTTGGCTGACTGTAATGAAGGACAGACTTCTAGCATTTTTCCAATTGCAACCGGAAAATCCACTCCTTGTTTGTTCTTCTTCGCCTGAATGGAGTCTACACATGCTAGTTGCCTTGCCACCTCAAGCATAACAATTTTGTCTGTTGGGTATCGAGGAAGTCTGTACGGAGCATCAGAGAATCCATGAATTCTTATATAAGTAAATGTCGGAAACTAGATAAACCAAGACCCGAACTTGTCAAGCATTGCCATAGCTTCTTTAGATAGCCTTCTCTGCACTGTTCCTTGAAGAACTCGTGTGATGTACATGAGGAAGGCGTCATTTGTTATTTTGAAGTTGTCCCTGTAATGTAGCTGGAGCTGCGGGTAACATTCATATGATTTGAGTTGATCTTTCCGAAGCCCAACTTCGCCTTTACAAATCAGTCCTCTGTACTTAGTGAATCTTGCCAGAATATAAACCACATAAGAACTCATGTAAAAGGTTTTAGTTTTTTCAAGATTTCTCAACTGGAAATCGATATTATCACTTATTAACTTGGCCCAATTTACAGCCTCCATTCCCAATACGATTTCCTCCACGTATGAAAACATCCATACCTCAAAGAAGGCTCCCTGAGAAGTTCCCATAACTCTGTTCAGCATGTGAATCATATCACTGTATTCTATCTTAAAATCTGTGCAAATTAGTCTCTTTGGCAACTTGGAGCGATGCCTTTTGGGTTCTTTAATCCAGTTGGAATTGATGATGTCCAAACAGGATTCCTTGGCTTGATCGAACATGGCCTGTGATTCTTGCTGAGTCCTGTTCAACATTT
>VDFB02083439.1:0-59185 GCA_007258455.2 Sequoia sempervirens
GATATTGATTGCTTAATCTGCAAAAATGCAGATTTAGCCTCATTGCTCCATTCAATTTTAGCATATTTCTTCATCATCTCGTTGAGGGGTTTGACAATTTCTGCAAACCCTGTTATGAACCTCCTTACAAAATTAATCCTCCCGAAGAAGGACCTCATCTCCTTTTTACTTCCTGGCATCATCAATTTCAAAATGGCCTCGACTCTATCGGGATCTATGGATATTCCTCTTTCTGATATCACATGCCCTAGAAGTTTCCCTTCAAATACTCCAAAGACACATTTCTTGGGGTTTAGAGATACTCCATAGTTGATACATCTCTTAAGGACCTTTGCTAAATCAACAGCATGATCCTTTCTCTTCTTGGAAAAGATTGTCAAGTCATCCACATATATAATAATACACTTACCTATCAAATCTTTAAAATCCACATCCATTCCATGCTGAAAAGTAGCTCCAGCATTAATGAGGCCAAATGACATGCGTCGATAGGCATATGTTCCCCATTTTGTAGTGAAGGCAGTCTTCATCCTGTCCTCATGGCTGAAAAGCACTTGGTTATACCCATAATAGCCATCTAAGAACGACATCATCTAGGATCCGTTGACAGTTTGTAATACCTCATCAAGAGAAGGAAGTGGATAGTTGTCCTTCTCTGAGGCTTTTTTTAGGTTCCTAAAGTCAACACACACCCTAATCTCCCCACTTTTCTTACGTACTAGAACTAGATTGGCAACCCACGTGGAGTGCCTTATTGGGAAGATGATTCTTGCTGATAAAAGTTTTTGCACTTCCTTCTATATTAATGGTTCAATCAAAGCATTGACCGGGCGTTGCTTTTCATGAAAGGGCTTGGCCTCTGGCTTCAATGGTATAGTGTGTGTGATCACAAAGGTGTCAAAAGTCTTCAAATCTTCATAACTCCAGGAAATTGCCGCAATATCTTCTTTTAACACCTTAATTATTTCATTTATGATCTCCTCAGGGCAAGTCTTTCCTATAAGGACATTTCTTTTGGGACCCGAATCAGCCAAATTAATAGATTCATACTTCCCTCCTTCACTTTGTGTTGGCACTCTCTCCCGAGCTCGAGGATCAGAATCAAATATTCTTTCTAAGGCTACCATCCCCTTGGGGATGTTACTCTTTAAGTTCATTACTCCTTCCGTATCACAACCTTCAGGGTCCCATTCTCCCTGATCTCTATCTGATTCATCTATGATCTACCCTTCGAAGACATCTGAACTTTCCAAGAAGGCGAGTATGTGTTGGTCGTCATCAAAAACCTGAAAATTCTGATCATTATCAAGGACAGCTAGGATTGAAACTAGTTCAACTGAAAATATTTTCAATTTGGAGTCTCGCATAGGCTCCAAAGTACTAGCAGTAACTGCCAAAGCATCTGCAATCTGATTTTGTTCCCTAGGAATCAAAGTAATTTTAAAAGCGTCAAAGTCCTCAATCAGATTCCAAACTCTATTTTTGTAAGCAACCAATCTTTTATTATGGCAAGTATATTGGCTATGAACCTAATTGATAATGACTTCAAAGTCCCCCATCACCATAAGAGATGTGACCTTCTTCTGATGGGAAAACATTAAGCCCCTAGAAAGTGCTTCATACTCTGCCACGTTGTTCGTGCAACCAAATTGTAGCCTATAGGAAGCAAAGTAAGTATTCCCCTTCGTATTGGGTAATTCCACCCTTGCTCCACTTCCTGATTTGGACTTAGAGCCATCAAATTTTAGACTCCATAATTGATTTGGGGTTGGGATCTCTTTCTTTTTCTGGCTTACAGTTTTTTGCTTGGCAGAAGTATATGGCGGCTCGGACTGGTGTTGATCATCAGTATTTGAAAGTAACTGGGAGCACAGTTCACCAGAAGATTCTCCTAAATTTAAAATTTGTTCAAGAAGTTATTCATGAACCTCCTCTTGAGTTAGGTCATGATTTAGCACCTTTGTCACCAATGCCCTGGGCATTGGAAGTGTTTCTAGGGTAGGTGCAAATGGCAAAGACTGAGATTCCTCAGTCTCTAGTTGTAGTTCAGAACACAGAACCTAAGTCTGCTCGAGTTGAGAAGATGATTCCCTTTGAGCAAGGCCGACTCTCGTAAGAATGGTTGCATCCTTTGCTTGAAATGGAAATTCATTAGTGGAGGCTTGAGGTTGACATTCACAAGTTTCTTCTACCCAAGAGACATGTTTTAAAATATCTACACAGGGTTGGCAAGTTAACTCATAATGATTCTGGTAATGAACCCTAAGCCAGTTAGGAAGTAGCAGACTCCACATATCAACCTCCTCTCCCAATACCAGCCTATCCTGTTGTAATTTCATTATTAGGAATTTCTGATTAATAGTAATCATTGGGTCATTTTGCTCTGAAAGGGGTGAGCCATCATAATGAAGTACTGAAAAAGTCATGATTTCCTCCTGCTTGTAAACTCCTATCTTGGTTTCGAAATAGGCTACTTCATTAGGGGAATCATACTCGGTGATCATGTGTTTGAGCCTAGGCTCACTTTCAATTCGGATCTGGGTTGCTATCCCTTTCCATGGTAGCCATATGTGTGAGAAATCCAAAGACAAATATCCACCAAGATTTTTCATCAGGTCTCTGCTCAAGAGCATACCATAGGTTTCTGGGATATCTGCGACTTGAATATCCACATAAGTTTGGATCCTTGGATCGGATCCAATCTATACATGGATATTTTTAAGCTCTCCTACCACATTGACTTCTATTTTGTCTAACTGGATAACCTTTTTATTTTTCTGGAGTGGACTCAGACCTAACTTCCTACAAATTGAAAATGGCATGACATTTCTCGATGCCCCAGAATCTAGCAGACAATTGTGTAAATTCTTTCCAAAAATTTGTAAACTTAGCAAGAAAGGTGGAGTACCTATCTTACCTTTATAGAGTGTTGCATTCATCTCGTTAGTAGGAGTCTCCTTTTCTCTTCCTTTTGACCTGTCTGCTTCCCCCAAGGCTTTCAACAAAATTTCCTTTTGAGTAGGGCACCATTTCAAAATATCAAAGAAAGACATTGAATTTTTCTGCCTCTGCATCTCTGTAATGAAATCAAATTTTGAATCATTCCTAACCTGATATTTAGGAATTGAAGGTGAATTACCTCTGTTCTAAGAATCTGATGGTCCCTTTGGTGGTGGTGGATTATTATCCACATTCTGATATGGTGGGACCATATTATTAAGAGGGGCAGAGGTCGTGAATGGCCCTCTGTTCTAATTTCTAAGGAAATGGCCTCCCTTGGTTTGGAAGGCTTGGGCATCGTACACATCTTCTACTGCTTCATTGTCTTCCTGGTTGGGAAATGGAAGTTCTTCCTCAAAGATATCATATGTCATGGCAGTATCCGTTGATCCACTAGATTTGTTGGATGCACCCTAGAATGGAGGATCAGCTTGGGCTATCTTAACCATCTTTTCCATCTCTGGACAATTTACCTCATAATGGACTGTAGCATCATGTAGTCTACACCAATTGGTCCTAAGATTGAGGTCTGCCACGTTAGCAGTGTGCAGTTTTTCGTCTCCCGCTTGATAATTGTGGGAAACTCCTCTATTATTGGGTCCAGTATTCCACGGCCTATTGTTGTTAGACCTTTGATTGTATCCTCTATTCTGATTTTGATAGTTTTGATTAGAGGAGTTTTGGTTTTGGAAATTCCTATTAGCATTCTTGTTGGTATTATAATTTTGATTAGGACTTTGGTTAGGATAACCACCCTGATTCTGAAAACCTTGGTTCTGGTTGTGAGGGGGATTTTGTCTAAGTTGAGCCATGTCGTTAGTGTCTTTTTGAGAGTCTCCATCTCATTGGTTAGTTGGAGAGTCTTTTCACTTTCTACAGTCTTCACAACAAAGGATTGATTAACTGAATTTGATCCTCTAGCTTAATTTTGGTAATTTTGATTTTGTTGGGAGGAGTCCTAGGGACCATTGTTAAAAAATGGCAAGGGAGGTGAAGCTTTGAACTCAGACATGGGTCCGTATTGGGAATAAGACATCCTTGGGACCGTATTGAATAAAGGGGGTGGATTGGACATTTGGTATCCTATAGGAGGGAGAACTCCTCCTAGACTCCTGGATTATAGACTTATTTGTTGTTGCAACTGGGTAGGGATATGATATACCTTAGCCAAAGAATCAGTTTCATTAGCATTATAGGTCCTTTTCAAGAACAATCCAATCAAAGGGTCCACAACCCTTAAGTATGCCAAAATTGCAATGTTCTCAGCCACCAAGTAAGAATCCTGCAACCTTCGATACATTCTTTAGAACCTAGTGTTGAATAGAGGCAGTGGTTCATAGTGTTCTTTATTGTGGAAAACTGGTGGTAAAGGATAGCAAGGTCTACATAAACCCTGAACTGATTGATAAAGGAGTTCTCCAAATCTGTCCAACTTAGAACCGACCCTTGGGGTAAGTTTAGGTACCAATTGTACGCCATGTCTCCCAATGAATAGGGGATCAATCTGCACACAACATCCTGATGAGCCACCTGAGCATGGGTACAGGCATATTTAAATGCTTGTATGTGCTCCTGGACACTTCTTGATTCTCCATGCATTTACTTAGGACATAACCTCTCTGGGTTCTTCGGGAGATCGTGTATACCTCCAGGGATAGGCCCTAATGGTGAAGGGTTATTGAAAAAGTAAGCCATAGGTCTTGGCGGTGATACAGGTTGAGTAGGTTGTGGAATGGGTGAAATTGGTTAGTGAGGTGGTGTAGGTGGGTTCGATGGAAACCCAAGTGGGGTGAGCGGTGGTGATAAAGGTTGGATCAAGACTCTACGAGCCTGGGGCCTATACCTGATAGGGGTTTGGAGTTCAACAAGTGGTTCAAGTTTATGAGAAGATCTAAGAACTATCTCGTACCTATCTAGTGAAAATGACCCAATACGAGCTAGCTTGTTCCTCAAGCCCTCCTTCCAGCGCCAGATCTATTGACGGTCAAAACAACACAACAATATTAAACAAAATATTACTATTCTATTTCTCCTGAAAGAGAAAGATAACACATGGTGATCTAACTCCCAAGGTCCTAGTAATTGGTTCTCAATTATGTTGATATCACTCAGTGGTTGATATAACTGTAATGTTCAAGGGGCCTTTGTTGGTAACAAGGAACAGGACTGCATAGCATCAATTAGTCTATGTTGGGGGGGGTTTAAATAAAAGAAAAAGATGAATCAGAGCTTCAAATCAAAGAAACATGAGTAAAATTCTTACATATCCAGACATGCATATCAATAATGAGTGTTTATCCCACCTAACCACAACTATAGCAAGATGCAATCCATAGAATAAACTATGCTACTGCATACATCCATAATGCTAATTCAAATACCATCAACATTCACTAAACTTGCTTCAAACAAATCACTCACTCATCATCTAAAACACAGATCAAATGAATACGATAACAACTTCATCCACAGATAATCCAATGATATAATCTTGAATCCAGTTCCTTCTATTGACTTTCATCAAATAAGAAACAATTAAGCACAAAAAAAATCACTGGTGTATGGATTGATCATGTACCATTAACCTTATCAAAATAGATCCAAACTTTAAAACCATAACATGAAAATGTATGAAAAACTGTAAAATAACCAAGTTTTACTGAACTTTTAGAGTATCTCTCCTAAAACATAGAAATCCTAGATCTAATCTCTATTTTCTATCATCAGGTGGCTGATCTTCCTTCAATTAGCTGACCTTTACAAAGTAGAACCTAATAATACATATAGGGTGCCACATGCACAAGTTTCTCAATTATCAATCAAGATCCACAATTAATGGAACTGGAACTAAACACAGAAGTGGACTCATGAACTCTTGTTCCAAGGCTAATTACTCTGTTGTGCCAACAAGAAATTTGATATTCCAAGAAGAAAGTGAAACCGGTGGCTCAAACTCAGAGTTAAGCTCATGCCAAAACCCACAAAAAGAGGAGAAAAGCAGATATTGAGTATGGTGAAAAGAGTCAGTTCACTTTTGCACTGAATGCTCAAGGATGTACTCATCATAATTGGAGAACACTTGTTGAAGAGTACCTGAATCCGGCCCATCTAACCAATCACCTTCAAATTTTCTCCTTTCAAATTTTGCAGAAACCAATCTTTGCATCTCCTTTAACTTGATTAACTCCCTTCTAGCAGTTCTTACCTCCTCACTGATATCCATAAACTGATCTAATAATAAATTCTTCCCATCATCTCCCTTTTGCATAATTTCCTCAAACCTACCCCTGCATCTCTCCCTTAGTTTATCCAAAGATAGGCCTTCTTTGTTTGAGGAATCTAGGTTAATTAAAATGGCCACAATTTCCTCTAATTCAACCATTCGTTGATTCAAATCTTTGCTCATTTCTCGGACTTCTTCTTGATGCCCATGAATAGCCCTAGACTTATACCTTATGATGCTCACAGTTTTTTCCACAAAATCTACATTACCATGCTCAAGAATTGAATATTCCAGCAATGTGGACTTGGGCACTTTGCTAATATCCTCAAGCCTTTTAACACATTCCTTGTATTCATCGTCCTGTTTATCCAGATCCTTGGCCTGCTGATCTAGATCCTCTACCAATTCAAGAGTAGCCTTATGAATCTTAGAACCCTCAACAAGAACACCATCAACCTCCTAGTTGAGCTTATCCAACCATTTATCCATCATTCCTACCTTGCTTTTCATTTGAACCAAATCATCTGCTTCCTTCTTTGTTAACAAAACTGGGGATTCAGGAAGAGCAGCTTGTTGGGAAATGGGACTTGAAACATCTTTCAAAAACCTATGAAGTTGATCCAATTGAGCATTAAGCTCATCCTTCCTTTGTTTACCTTTGATCATCCGGGATTTAGTTGAAGAGGCCACAATATCAATCAAACTCATTTGTTGGTTTCTTGTAGGCTTTCCCAAATTTACAACCCCCAACTGATAATCAATGATTTGCATATCATCACGACTCTTCTCCATTACGGGTATGGCACATTCAACAACAATCTCTCCAGCATCAGTGAGCCTAGTAGAGTGAAGAACCCAGGCCTTCTTTTTAGGTTTCTCCTTCCCAATTTCTTTCATCATTTCCTCCCAATTCAACGGCTATGGTTGAACAACTTGTTTTCTTTCCAAGTCCAGTTTTAACCAAGTAGGAGCAATAGGAGTAGTGGCTACCTGGGTTGAAGAAGAAGCAACAGTAGTGGAAGACAAAGGTTGTAACAATGTAAGCCCTGGTTGAGAATCAACTTCCTACACATTTTGCTGATCACTTTGTTCCTTTTCTTGTGCTAACCTTTCTGCTTCCTCTTTAACCTTTTGCTCTTACAACCTTTTAGCCTCCAGCTCCTGCTTTAAACATTCCTCTTCCACTTTCTTTTTCTCTAACATTTGATCCCGCTGCTTCTTCAACTCTTCAACATAGTCCCATGCCTCCTTGTACTTCTTTTCATATTCAACAATCTCAGCAGCCTCTCTTTCCCTTTTCAAACGTTCTTTCTCTTCCCTTTTCCTATAAGCCTCTTCTTGTGCCTTGAGCTTAGCTTCAATAGCTTCTTTTTCTCTTCTTTGCTGAGCCTTTTCCTCTTCAAGGTTATGAATCTTCTGCTACATCATCAACTTATCTCTCTCTTCTTGTATCTTGAGCTCCTGCTCCTTTTGTTGTTGCTGTTGAGCTAATTCATCAGCCTTGGCCTTATCTTCCAACTCCTTCTGCTTGACCACCAATTCAGATTGTGCCTTGGCCTCCTCCTCTTGTTGCTTAGTTGATGCCTCAGCTTGTTCCTTGGCATCAACTTCTCTTTTTGCATCTTCAAAGAGTTTCCACTGATCTTCCTCAGTCAATATGTGTTCAGTCCCTGCATCACCTGTCATATCAAAAGATGTTAATACATGATGCTCTTTATTAGATGGAGTCTTTTTTGAATCTGTTTCTATATTATGTATCTCAATTTCATCCTCCATTTTATTTAAGACCTCTGCTTCATCATGGAGGGCTCCCTTTGGTGATTCTTGACCTAATTCTTGTGCATCAGAGGGCTGAGTAGATACCTCCCCTACAGCAGATGTAGAAGCCCCCACCTCCGTAATTGTTTCATCTTCCTGCACCTCTGGAAGGTCTTGAGGAACCACCTCCTCTTGTGTATTAGAAGGCATAAAATCTAAGGGTTCCTTAGGTTCCATCCTTCTCTTTTCCCTTTTATATCCTTGGGTGGTACGTACAACTTTCCTCTTCTTAGATGATTGAGCCTTAGCCTGATTAGTCCTCAAACTCACCCATTGAATACTCCTATCCAACAACGGTCTTGCAATCTGCTTTATGTCAATTGTCTCCTCAACATTCCAATCTATTGGATCAAGATCTTTAGTACCAATCTTGTCTGCATCATACCCGGGATCCAAAACTATCCCATTATCAGAAAATGTTTCTGGAATATCTTATTTTATCCAAAACTCAAGCATAAGTGGGATAGGTATCCTTTCATAATTATTTTTCCTAAGGTCATATTCATCTTGCAAGTCCTCCCAAAAATCCTCCAACAGATTAAAGTGCTTCTCAAAGACATTGGGAAGCAAAGCCCTCATCTTGTGCTTGGGGTCATAGTATTTCCTTGCAATGTACAAGCCCAACTTTAAATAAACTAATTCATCACAAATGACCTTAGCTACTTGAATGTGTGGACAACTAAAGGCTCCTAGCTTCATCGGAAACTTATGGCAACCAGTCTTGTGTTTGTTGCCAAACTGGAAATTAATAGCCAAGGCTTGATAAATAAACTCCATTAGAATGATCCTATCACCACAACATCTAGGTAGCAAATGGGGGTGACCATCAAAGCCTACTAACTTGAAATAGGTGAATGTGGGTTACTAGATAAACCAATGCCCCCACTCATTCACAAAAGCCATTGCCTCCCTGCTAAGCCTATATCCCGCATCACCATTAAGTTTGTTAATAATGACATAAAGAAAGGCATCATTTACCCTTCTATAATGTTGCTCTGATGCCTGCAAGGTGAGCTGATTATAATATTCTCACACTCTCTTCTGTCCTTGGGCTTCCCCCAATATACCCACTGTTTGAAGTCCAGGAAAAATCCCCACTCGGGTAGCTGCATAAACTACATAGGAGGTCATAAAGAAATGCTTGGTTTCTCTCACTTTTATCATTTGATTGTGAATGTTGTCTGATACTATCATTGACCAGTCAAATTGTTGCCTCCCATCCAAAATAGTTTGGATAAAAGGAAACATCCATTCCTTAAACAGTGAAGCATCCCTTTTTCCAAACACCCTAGAAAGGAACATGATTATATTTGCAATCTCTTTACTAAAGTCCACCCTCTTAGGCTGGTCTGGAAGCTTGGTCAGAGACTTCTTCTCCACCCTCATCCAAGTCTTATTCATGTGAAATCTATTCCTCTCCTTATTATCACTGTAAAGCTTCAAAGCCTCTACCTCATTCAATTGCCTAGGATTTTTGGGATCAGGTATATTAAACAATAATTTGATCATTGGAGGCATGAAGTCAATAATAACATTACCCTTTACATCCACACACTGCCTAGTAGCAGGGTTATATGTCTCAGCTGCTGCCAGAATCAACTCCGGACATTGGATAGATAGGGGGAAGAGTGCAACAAATGCCAACCCAGATTGAAAAATCCTTTATGTCCTTCATGTGACTTGCTCCTCGGTGAATGTCTCCTCATGCAATTCTTCATAGTTAAAAGGGCCCAAATTGGTGTCAGTAATAACAGCCCAGTCGGAATCAATTTTGCTAGTTGTGAGGGAAAATTCCCTATGCTTACATCTCAAGGTATACGGAAGCTGTTCCACCTTGATCTTCTTCGGTCTAACTCCTTGCCATGAAGTTTCACCTGGTTGGCTTCTCTGGGAGGCCTCATCTGATGCCCCCGACATTTCTTGATTCCTGCAACAACTTTGTGTATTAGATGAACAAAACATCTAGGTTAGTCAATTATATAATCCCTTCTCCATCCTCCTTAGATAATATTTACTTAGTCAAACTATGCCTTTATCGGAGGCGGAACCGTAGAAGTATTAGGCATAAACAATTTTTCTTATCATGTGGCGGGGCCGAGATCAGAACTAGATAAGAACCAAAACGGGGTCGGAAGCAGGACCAGAACGGGAACCGGACCAAAACTAATTGTTAGTTCCCAAATTCAACTTCCACTCTGGCTTCGGTTCCGCTCAAGAACAAGGTATAAAGACATCATAATGAACGAGAGCGGAATAATTCTAAGAAATGGAGAGTATTTCAAACAAGGTACAGTCATATGAACTTTAAACCCTGGGTCACATGGGCTTAACGAAAACCAGGAATAGCATAGTTTAATCCTCCAACAACTCCTCCATGCAAAAGGTCATTTAAACCCTAGAAAAGGTCATTTTGCAAAGGTTGTCGAGCAAAACCCTAGTTGACTCAACACGTTTCTAAAAACTAGGGCATAATGAGAATCCCACACGGACAACATAGAATCAACGCGGGAAGACCAGAAACAGGGTTTCAAGATGAACTTCCATCACCTAAGCAAGGAAACTCCTCAAAAAATGAAACCCTAGTTAAAACCAAAGCATGAAAAAACGGACATGTCACGAAAGTGACAACAGAACAAACAACAGAACAAAATGACAAACGAAAGACAAACCCAAAACAAAACAAGACGGAAAAGAAAGGACCAAACAAACAAAACAAGAAAAGAAAAAAACACAAACACAAACACAAACAAGCGGAGAAATTCACAGATTAAAAACCCTCCCGCGAAAACGCCAAAACAACACACCCGAAAGAACAAAAAGGAGACGGAAAAGCAAAGAAACCTACCTCAAAACGCTCCTCAAGACTAACCAGAATTTAGCCAAGATTCGCTCCGCAACTCGCCTTTGCAATAAAATCAATCCTTTCAAGACTTCCCTGGCCGTAGTTTGCTTAAACAATTCGAATAATAATGATAATGAGGCAGTTTAAACATGATTAAACCTTTAAACATTAATTCGCGCGTGCAAACAGGCTATATTTAATGCCATAAATGTGGTAGTTCGGGGACAGAGCCAACGACGTGAATAGATAGTTAAGTCAAGTCCACGGAACATCAAAAGGTAAGGCGGACGCAGATCCGGGTCAGAGAGAAGATAAAGAAACCCACACAAAGTTCCTTACTTAATTTCCAACCTCGGATCCGGTCCCGACAAAAGGACAACGACCAAAACACGACACAAGAGGACGGGGGCAGAGACAAAACCGAAATGGAACTTCACAAAGTTCGAAGTTCGATTCCGGGTCTGGTTTCGGTCCCAACCAAAAAGCAAAGAACAAAACACACAAGCACAAGGGAAGCGGGACTGGAGCGAACACTGGACCCAGCCCAAACAACAAAGAAAACGAGGAAGAAATCGAGCGGAGACAGAGTCGGAACGGAGACACAATATGGAAACTTGAAATTTCATACTTTTGTTCCAATCTCGATTCCGCTTCCGCGCGAGCAAACAAACAAAACACAAGGAAACGACCAACAAACAAGAGGACTGGCCAACCCAAGAGTTTGTTGAAAACAACCAACAGAACAAAGGAGAAACAAAAGAGAAGGTGAATTCGGAGTTGGAACTATATCCGAACTAGAAACCTTGAAAGAGTTTCGTATTTAGATTTGGTTTTGGACCCACCTCCACTAGAGAAAAAGACAGACTTAGGAGCAAAACAAACAACCTCCTAAGACCCAACAAACAAACCAAAGGTGAACAAAAAAAGGGGGACCCATTTGTTCCAAAATAAAATAAATGTGGGGTGGTTATGCAAGGCATAATATCTCCCTTGTTCGATGGAATAAATTTTACCTACTAGAAATCTAGGATGGAGTCTTTCTTAGTTTCCCTTGGATTTGTTGTTTGGCAGTCTGTTGAAAGAGGTTATATTATGCCTACAAATGGACCATCAATTGATGATGAGATCAAGGCATATGAGAACAATGGAAAAGCAAGGACTGCAATCTTGAGTGGGCTTACTAATTTAGAACTTGTAAAGGTTATAAACTAAAAGTCTGCTAAAGATGCCTGGACAAAGTTGGAAGGAATCTATGAAGGAGATGATTGTCAAACAAGTGAAGATGTAAATCTACGTTTCTCAATTTTGAAACCCTAAGGATGTTTGAAGATGAAGACATTACTGCCTACATGCTCAGAGTTGATGAAGTTGTCAATGCTATAAATGGTCTTGGTGGAAAGTTGGATGAAAGTGAAGTAGTGAAAAAGGTATTAGGTCATTATGCATCTAAATGTCCAATCAAAGTTACTAATGACAAACAAAAGGATCATAAGGGTAAATATGTCAAGAAGAGTTATTATGTTGAAAAGGACATTGGTGTATCTGATGATGATGAATCAGATTATCAAAATGAAGATAGTGATGAATGTTTGTTCATGGCTCTAAATTTTGGAACTAATTCTACTAGTCTTGAAAGATGTGTGAAGGAAAATGCTCCAGAAATAGGTCATAACATTGAAGGAACTATGTTAACTACTTTTCATGCTAGAGAGGAGAAGAATTACTAAATCATTGATAGTGGATACTCAAATTATATAACAGGCAATACGAGTAAGTTTGTTAAGCTTGAAAAATATGATGGTTGTCTTGTTAAGTTTGGTGATGATACATCTACTAAGATCTATGGAAAAGGTTCAATTAGTGTTGATGGAAATCATAATACAAATGATGTTCTTTATGTCAAGGGTCTCCAACATAATGTTCTAAGTGTAGGTAAAATGTGTAGCAAAGGATATAATCTTGCATTTCAGAATGGTGAATGTGAAATCAGAAAAGGAAGCTCTGGTATTCTTGTTGTTGCTAGAACAAGGAAAAGAGGTAATGTTTGTCAACTTAAAGGTAATGGTGCAAAGTGCTTTATGTCTCAAACTAATGAAAGTTGGCTATGGCATAGAAGAATGGGTCACATAAATTTTGATAGCCTATCAAGGATAAGTTCTACTAATGTTGAGAGATATTTTCCAAAGATTACAAAGCCTATCAATGTAATTTGCAAAGAATGTCAAGTTGGAAAGGAAACAACGGAATACCACAGGTCACTTGAAGTTAGTGCATACAAATCTATGTGGACCTACTAGAATTAGAAGATCATGTGGTGATAGTCATTTCATGTTATTAATTGATGATTATTCTAGAATGGCATGGGTTACATTTCTCAAAGAAAAATTAGAAGCTCTAGAAAAGTTTAAAGCATTTAAGGCTATGGTTGAGAATGCAGTGAATCTTAAAATAAAATGTTTAAGGTTTGATAGAGGTGGTGATTTTACTTCAAATTAGTATAATAGTTTTTGTGAGGATCATGGAATAAGAAGGCATTTATTATCCCCTAGAACTCCTCAACAGAATGAACATGTGGATAGGAAAAACATAATAGTTCAAGAGGCAACTAGGACAATGATGAAGGAAGCTAATCTTTTGGATGTTGACTGGAGAGAATAAATTCATACTACACTCTACATTCTTAATAGAGGTCAAGCAAGAGCAAACAATTCAAAGCCTCCCTATGAGTTATGGTATGGTAAACCTCCTACTGTGAAATATTTAAGAGTTTTTGGAAGCAAATGTTATATTAGAAGAGATGAAGAAAACTTAGGAAAGTTTGATGCAAGATTTGATGAAGGAATCTTCCTTGGATACTCTATAGGAAGCAAGGCCTACCAGTGTTACAACAAAATATTGAAGAAGATTGTTGAGAGTGCAAGTGTCAAAGTGGATGAAGAACCACATCAAAGTTTAGTATTGATAGAAGGATATGAATTTGATGAATCCCCTTGCAGTGAAGAAGAAAAGGCTAAAGACAAAGGAAAAGAGTTGACAGTTGAAGAGGAAGAAGATCTGAAAAAGAATCCTAAGACTCCTAAGTATGTGTAGAAGAATCATTCAAAAGATCAGATCATTGGAGATAAGAGAAAAGGTGTGCTAACAAGGAGAAAAACTGCTATGATAGAGGAACAAGTAAATTTCTATTTACTTTTTGAGGTGGAACCAAAAACAATGACTGAGGCATGCAAAGATGAGAATTGGATCAAAGCAATGAAAGAAGAGTTAGAACAAATAGAGAAAAATATGACTTGGGAATTGGTCCCAAGACCAGAAAATAAGAATGTGATTAGTACTAAGTGGGTATGCTGGAACAAGCTGAATGGAGATGGAAAAGTTTTCAGGAACAAAGCTATACTTGTGTGTAAGGGTTACTCACAGGTTGAAGGTATAAATTTTGAGGAGACTTTTGCTCCGGTTGCGAGAATGGAAGCTATCAAAATGTTTTTAGCTTTTGTAGCACATAAAGATTTCAAAGTATATTAGATGGATGTGAAGTTTGCATTCCTGAATGATGAATTGGAAGAAGAGGTATACATTGAACAACCAGAAGGTTTTCAATTGTCAAAAGATGCAAATATGGTTTGCAGATTGAAGAAAGCATTGTATGGACTGAAGCAAGCTCCTAGAGCTTGGTATGCAAGGTTAGATAAATACTTACCATAGCAAGGTTTTTGAAAAGGTACTACAGATAGCAATCTATATTTCAAAGTTGAAGCAGAACAAATCTTGATTTTGGTGGTATATGTTGATGACATAATATTTGGAGGAAACAAAGATATGTGTAAGAAGTTTGCAGAGGAAATGTAGAAAGAATTTGAAATGTCAATGTGTGGGGAGATGAATTTCTTCCTTGGTTTATAGATCAATCAATCAGAGAAAGGTATATTCATATCATAGTCTAAGTATGTTAAGGAATTGTTGAAGAAGTCTGGAATGGGTGACTCTAAACCAGTATGTACTCCTATGGTTACTAGTTGTAATTTAAAAGCAAGAATGATGAATCTCCTAAGACAAATCAGAGTAAGTATAGATCAATGATTGGTGGACTATTATATCTTACTGCTACTAGACTGGATATCATGCATTTAGTTTGTCTTGTGGATAGAATTCAAGAAGATCCCAAAGAATCTCATGTTGTAGCAATGAAGAGGATATTTAGATATGTGAAGGGCACTCTGGATTATGGTCTATGGTATCCTAAGGATATTGACTTCTCTTTGAGTGCATATACAAATGTAGATTGGGTTGGATGTGCAGATGATAGGAAAAGTACAAGTGGTGGTGATTTCTTTCTCAGAAGCAGGTCAGTTTCATGGCTAAGTAAGAAGCAAGACTCAATATCGCTATCTATTGTAGAAGCAGAGTATATTGTAGCAACATCATGTTGCACACATGTGTTGGGGATGAAGCAAACATTGAAAGATATTAGAGTTTCATAAGTTGAACCTATTCCTATCATATGTGACAATATAAGTGTAGTCAATATTTCAAATAATCTGATAATGCATTCAAGAACAAAACATATCTTAATTTGATATACTAAGGATCAGGTTGTTGATATTTTTACAAAGGCTCTTCCAAAAGATACTTTTGAGTATCTCCTAGAGAAGTTAGGGGTTATTGCCCCTCCTTTCAATTAGATGCATAAGTGTATGCATCTGTCTGGGAAGCATTTCAAGATATATCTCTTGGTCCTAGACTAATGTTGAAGGCTACCTCTAAGGGGGAGAAGGTAGTAGTGGTTGCTGGTTGGTGTAGTAGTTGTTTGATGGTGTTGTCCTTTGAAGCTTTTTCAGAGGAAGTGAGAGCAGGGGATGCAAAGTAGTGGTAAGTAATGATAAAGGGGGAGTAAAAGAAAAGAAACTATGTGTTGTCCTTTGCCATTAATCATCAAAGGGGGAGAAATTTAGTTGAAAAACCATATGAAGAAAAAGAGAGAATAAATGCTTGTGTAAGGGGGAGCAGTGTGTACTGGTGAGTAGTATGTGTTGTTGTTGATGGTTTTTCATATCAAGTGTTGCCATCAATGACAAAGGGGGAGATTGTTGGAAACTTGTGTTATCATTGATGACAACACTTGATATGAAAAACCATCAACAAAAACACATACTAATCACCAATACACACTACTCCCCCTCACACAAGCATTTATTCTATCCTTTTCTTCATATGGTTTTTTAGCTAACTTCATAGTCTAGGACCAAAAAATGACATCTACATCACAAAAACTCATAAAAACTTCATAAAAATGTTAGTACAAGGACATAAATCCCACCGAGCGTGTGCCAAAATGAAGAGGTGAGAAAATATTGAAGGTAAAAAAAAGAAGATAAAAGCAATACAAAGCACAATACCTTCACCCAAAATCTTTTCTTCTCTCCTTGATGAGAGAAAATATAGTGCACCCTTATTCCATTTGATTTGCTCTTTGATGTTGATATGTGAATTGCTTAATGTTTTAGCATAACCTTGATATGATTGATAATGATAATGATATGCTACCTTTAATAGATATTTTGATAACATGTAGGTATGATAATAGATTCTTGATATGGAAATGAAGGATGAGAGCCTCTAGATATAGAGTCTTGAAGAGGCAAAATCAATGGCTAGAAATGATTGATGATGGATGGCTAAGATTGAAGGAGGATTAGGGTTTGGATCAAGGATGCAATCATGTGACAAGTGTCACACGATGGATATGATCTAGGTTTAGGATAGGGATAAGGACGAAAATCCTTATGGCAACGACTAGATGAAGAGATTAAATGAGATGAGTGAATAAGATAAAAAGATAGTTTGAATTTTGGATAGGTGTCTAGGTTCAATGAATCTAGACAAGGAGTTAGTTAAACATGTGAAGGGGACACTTGTCACATGAGGAAAAAATTAGATTATGATTCATGTGAACACGATGAAGGACTAGGACCAAATGGGCAAGGATAAAGGGAAAATAATTAAATAAATAAAGTATTTATTTAATTAATGGGATCATGATGAAGGATAATAATTAAATAAATAAAAAATATCTAATTAATTAAAAGATTATGATGAGGATGGGAAAGGATAGGAAATAATTAAATAAATATTAAATAATTTATTTATTTAATGACTTGGGTAGGCTAAAATGAGGTGTGGTTGGGTAAGTTAAGATTTTAGGTGTCTACACAATTCAACAACAAACAAGTAACAAGTTTTAAACAAACAACCACAGTTAATTCAAGAACCAAACCATTGTGAAACAATAAAAAATAAGTCTTCATTTTTCAACCCAACACAAAACCAACAAGTTACCTCTTTCATAATATTTTGAAAAATCATTATGAACAAGACAAAAATTCATTTATTTATTGTAATAATCTCTATTTAAATTTACACTACAAACAAGAGAAAAATAAAAGGATAATTGGTAATTTTGCATCTAACTCGTGTCATTTTAGTAATGTTTAATTATTTACAATTCAAAAAGGGAAGAAAACTATTACTTACATTCATTCTAGTTTTGTTATTCAATACTATTTGATTTCTAATTATTTAATACTTTGGGAAAACATACAAATATACACTAGCTTAAATTCATTTAATTATTTATTTTGATACTTTAGCAATAGTCACAATCATTAATTTTGTCAAAACTATAAAAGCTAAATAACCCATGGCTCTTAGGTCCTTTCACACTTGAGCCACAAGCACCAAACTTAGATATTGAACAACAAATAAACAAAATAAAATGAACAAGAAAAATGAATAAACAGATGAAGTTTCAAATAAATCATCCAAACAAGTAACTCTAAAGGTGTCTCTTATTCATATCCTTATTTGTCTTGGTCACATTTAGCACTTTATGCTCGCATGTCCATGTACCAAACAGGACTAGGTTAGATTCAAACTATGTGATTTTAGGTAACATTTCCCTCCACATGAAGTTATTCTTGAACAAGAACCCTAACCAATACAATGAGCCTAAGAGGAAATTATTTATTAATCACCATAGAGTTGGTGTAGCTTGAGGCCAATTTTGAGGTAGAGACTACTCATCTTAACCACTTACTAGATAATGTTAGGTGAGAACTCAACACAACACAAGCCACCATTATAAATAACCACATAACGATCATTGCTATTATACATTTGTAGAGGCTCACAAGGAAAAACAATCACATAATCACCTTCACACTATGATTCAACACCCCCATCCAACATGAAACACTTTTTCCCCCTAAAGTGGGAAATCCATTGAATATCACAACCAATGCACAAACCTCATTGCCACATTTATGAATCTTATCCCTTAGGAAGAAGGTGGTCCCTTAAAAAATCATTTGCTCCAATCGCTCTTGCCACAAAAGTAGGACTGCATTGGCCAAACATAGGCCATAAATGAGAAACATTTTTGTTTCCCCACTTTTGACTTATACACAATAGTGGTGAGTTAGATTTGGTGAACATAGGTTCATTGTTTACAACTAAATATCAATACCATACTATAGGAGTTGGTATTTTCTCCCTCCTATATCCCTCTACTAATTGTAGACCAAATGAACACTCTTAATGAGCAAGTTAGGACAATAAAAGGCAAATGGGTTCTTAGAGAGCTCACACAATGAGGGCGAAGAAAAATATGATCTCTGCCTACTTTTCCTTTGATTCCCAACAAACTAACTAACAACCACCTCCTAGGCCTCAAACTACTTTCTATTATATTTTTTGAATCTTTCTTTAACCCTTCTGTGAGAAGTCACATGTTATGGTTTTCTATCAACACAACTTCTAATGTTGAATTCTCCAAAATTTGACCGTTACCATAATTATATCACATGCTAAATACCTTGTGTTGAGTGAATATGATCTTGTATCAATAAGTAATCCTATATCACTAGTTCAAGTCAGAACCCTCTTTATGTACAATCTTGTAAAGGAATATAACACACCCTACATAAAATGTTAAGACTAATTAAATAAACACTAATAGTTATAAAACATAGATAAAAGACTAATAATTAAAATTTATATAAATCAAATATTCCAATAAATGAAGTAATTTAAATAAATTTATTGCATGGGTACTAAGCTTTGATTTCAATGTATAAGTTTCTATCCTAGTGCCAAAAATCTATTCACTAAGATATTAGAATTTTACAATTTTTTTGTTGACCTACAAATTTAACTATGCATTGTCTACTTTTACTTCTTCAAGTATATTAGTCATATTTGTAGGTGCATAATTGAACTTGATGCATAGATATAAACCTATAACTTGTAGGCTTGATCTACCAAATTCTTGTAGTGTGGAAAATGTTCCCTTTTTGTTTTGATATTTTAATTCAATAAGGACCAGTGGTGTTTATAATTACATTTGGGAATTTTCTAAATTATGAGGGTCAAGTTATCCTTCTAGTTAGACCCATAAATGGATTGATTCAATAATGATGAAACAAGGTTGAGAATAATAAGAAATAATACAATATGTTCCTAGGATGATGATAGAGTGTTTATGTATTCCATTTTATTCGTTTACAATAAGATTCATAAATTTAAAGCCAAGGGTGCTTTGTTGAGATCTATCTTAATAGGCTCAATCTTGGGGATAAGGGGTCTAATTTTTTTCAACTTTTCTAGAGCTAAAGGGGAGAGGGAGAAGATTTTAGGGATTGAAGTGAATGATGCTACTATTAATGGTGATGATTAAATCAAGGATGCCTTTAGGGATTTTCACAAGGATTTTTTCACCTTTACTAGTATGGATTCTAATATGGATAAGTTTAGAAACATTATTAATAAAATTGTGCCTAGGAAGCTTGGTGTTAATGATGCCTTAAAACTTGAAGAGCCTTTTTTTGCACAGATGATGCCAAATCTATCATTAACTCTCTTAGTAATGACACAACTCTTAGAGTTGATAGTCTTCCAATTGATTTTTACAAATATAATAAAGATTGGATTTCTCCTATTTTTTCTTAGATGTATAATAACATAATTAAAGTTGGTTTTTTGGGATGGGCAATAAATAGAGGGATAATTAAGCTACTTCCTAAAGCCAAATATGTTACTTTGTCAAGAATTAGAGGTCCATTAACATTTCTTAATATTTTTTATAAGATTTTGGCTAAAATGATAGCTAATAGGATAAAGGAAATCCATCATAATATTATTGCTCCTCAAATTGGATTTATCAAGGGACTATGTATTCTTGAGAACTTGCTTACAAACAAGGAGGATAAACATTGGGCTAACGAGTCTATGTAGAATGCTTGTATGGTTTGATTGGTTTTGAGAAGGCTTATTATATGATTGTGTGTGTGTGAAATGTGGAAAATTAGTAAATCAACACAAACCTTAATGAAACGAATTATATCAAAGATTCGAAGAAAATAAGCTACTCTAAATTGCCACAAAACAAATCTTTTAAGAATGTCTCATTGTCATCTATTCTTAAAGATTCCTTTAACCCTTTGGCCCTTAGATTTCTACGTGCACAAAGGCTATTAGAATGACACTTAAGAAATGAGATTAGCATTCAACATGTAAGCCAACTAAGTTCCTACATGAAACTATATGATGGAAATGATAATGGATACTATGATGAATGGATGATGGTGTTAGATGATTCGAGGTAGATACTATGGTATTGAGATGGAATGATTCTACATATGCTCAAATGCAAACTATGGAAAACTAGGATGATACTCCATATACTCAAATGCTAACTATGAATATGCTAATCTAAAATGCAACTACAATGCAAAGGATGACATAAAATCCAACTATGAAGCAAAGTATTACTCTAAGATCTAACTATGATGCAAAACATGATATAAAATGTAACTAGAAGACTCCATAATGCTCCCAAGCTCAAACGATATTCCTGCATGATAACTCTATTCAAAAGTGGATGCAAAATGCAATGCTAAAGGGTTGTATTTATAGCCTTTTCCAAGCATTTGGTGAGGTGGCAACAATTGACAGTCCAAATTCAAACAAGGAGAATGAATGGTGGAGATGGAGAGAATCAAGATGTTGTCCCCTTGACCAAAGACAACATGCCAAATGGATGGAAGAATCTCTTGACCAATAGGCAACATGCCAAATGGATGGAAGACCCAAATGTGGGAAGAAAAGACCATGTGTTTGAAAATTGGTGGAAGTGTGTGAGGAATAAGCCATGTGCTTAAAAATTGGTTGAAGATAATTCTAATTAAAAATTAGAATTATTTAATTTCATGTGACCTTGGTGAGGTGGCACAAAATTTTGTAGACATGTGCTTGAATTCCTAATCGAGATTAGTGAAACTTAATTAAATAAAACAAGCTTATGGAAATTTGTTTATTTAATTAAATTAGAAGAATATGATTTTAGATTTGGAGAATTAGAGAAGGGTGAAGAATATGAATAAATTGAGAATTTATTTATACGTAGTCAAATATTAATTAAATAACTAGTATTTAATTAATTAAATGCCATGACCGATTTTAGGTGTATAAATTTCGCCCCTCTTTGAAGTAATGTGTTTACACGTTGCTTCAAAGAAAAATTTGATATCGATGCCGAGAAATTTTTTGATGCCCCAGACGTTGATTTTCAGGTACTGACGGATATATGCCCCCCTTGAGAGATAAATTGGTGAATTTTGGAATTTTGATGATTTTTGTAATTTTTGGAAATTTTGATGATTTTGCAATGATGTGATGATGATTCAACGTTAAACCAATGATACTTTGATAATAGACATGATTTATCTCTCAAAATTTGATTCCAAGTTCACTCCTTTAATAGTTTTGATTAGTTAAAGCCCATTTTTTGGTAAAAAAAAAGAAATAAATCCCACCATAATTCCCTCCATTAACCTTTAAAAAGGTAAAAAAGGGGGAAAAGTGAATTCATTTGCACATTGTGATTTTGGGGAATTTGGAGAGTGGAGAGCTAGAGGAAGATGGTGATCCCATATCATAGGCATTGTTTCGAGTGTGTTCGCTGCCATGGTCGCCCTATTGCAGTTGGACCTCTGGTACGCATTAAGAGAAACCTCCTTTAGTCATTTTCCCACCTATTTTGGTGTTTTGAACTTGGTAGATAGGTGTTGTTTTCCATTTAAGGTCATTTTAGCATTTGTGGGTGGGGGTATTGTTGCTCTTTTTTGTTGTTTTTGGGTGTTTCTAAGGGTTTCAGCGCATCTTGTGCCTGAATTAGCGCATCTTGCATCTGAAATGGCACATTTTGCACATAGAATGGTGCATTTGGGGTCCCAAATGGCACATATTATAGGTCTTTTAGCACATTTTGCATCCCTAATTCCATATTTTGGCCTCTTTCAGCGCATTTTTCCCCTAAAATGGCACATTTTGCTGCTTTTGTGGCACATCTTGCTATCCTAGGGGTGTTTGCAGGGTGTTTTCAGGGTTTTTCCTTGAGGAGTCCTAATGATTTTCCCTGTTGTTTTGCATGTCTGATGATGTTTGATTGATTAAAGTCTTCTCGATTTTGGAAATGTGCATTGATTATGTCAAATGTTGCATTGTTGATGTTTGTTGATTCTTGTTTAATGTTCATGAATTATGTTAGTCGTTGTGTTGTGATGTTCAGTGATGCTTTGATTGATTTCAGTCTGATTGTGTGATGTTCATTGCTTGATTGATGTTCGATAGGGTAGTTGATGATTTGATCTCATGATAGGTGAGAGTCAAATGATAGGATAACTTGATGGTGTATCGACCTCATGATATGTGAGCATCGATGGTAGGATTGATGAGGTATCGACCTCACGATAGGTGATGATCGATAATAGGACTGATGATTGATCGACCTCATGATAGGTGAGGTTTGATAATAGGACTTTATGATCGATCAACCTCATGATATGTGAGGTTTGATAATAGGATTGATGATTGATCGACCTCATGATAGGTGAGGTTTGATGATAGGATTGATGCTTGATTGACCTCATGATAGGTGAGGATTGATAATAGGACTGATGACTGATCGACCTCATGATAGGTGAGGTTTGATGATAGATTCACTAATGATTGTCTTGATTGATTGACTTGATGATTGATTTGATAGATTGACCGATGATCTTGATTGAACATGATTTGATTGACTGTTGATCTTGATTGAACATGATTTGATTGACTGATGATCTTGATTGAACATGATTTGACTGATAATCTTGATTGAACATGATTTGATTGACTGATGATCTTAATTGAACATTGTGTTAGGGCTAAATTTGATAGATTGATTGATGTAGTGTTGATTTGTTTGTCATAATATGATTAGGAGGACCTTGATGTTCTTCAGTCTCGGGAGCATTTCCCGAAGACATGGGATATGATTCGTCAGTTGACGCAGGATGATTTAGATATTATCGCGCATTGTGGATTGACATCATTGTTAGATATACCCCAGTATAGGATTAATAGGGGTTTGTTGATTGCTTTGGTAGAGAGGTGGCATAGTGACCACAACACCTTTCATTTGGCTACTAGGGAGATGACAGTTACTCTTGAGGATGTGTATCGTATCTTGCAGATTCCAGTGGTTGGCGAGATAGTTGTGTATGACAAAGTAGAGCAGGGCGGGACCGATGCCTTGCGTAGGATCTTCCGAGATGATCAGGTTTCAGGATATGTAGTCCCTTGGCAAGAGATGATCGAGAGATATGATCCTCTACCGTGTGTTTTGTCTAGGTTCGTTAGCAGATTCCTTTGTCTTGACCGCAGGTCAAAGGGATTATCAGTTAGTTGGGGTCAGGTATTGGAGTGTATGATGTTAGAGGGACCAAATATGCATGGGGTTCTTGTATGTTAGCCCATTTGTATCATAATTTGCACTAGGTTGTTTATTGTGGGGCAACGAGCCTCTCTTCTAGAGTTACACTATTGCAGATATGGGCATGGGAGCATATAGCGATCACTCGGCCAATGGGAGATAGACAACGACCGACGGGTAGACCTTATGTTTTTAGCTACACCGGTCCATGTGTCCAGCATAAGCTGGGAAAATTAGATTATTGGAGACGTGTCCTAGATGATCTGGAGACCGTGACATGGTTCCCTTACTTGGATTGTGAGGTGTGGCCAAAGGATCAGATGGAGATGTCATTCATGCTACTATCACGATACTTGATGGGACATACACATTCTATAATCGAGAGATATTTGTATTTATGGGTTTGTCATTAGTTTGGACGAGTTCAGGCGATGCCTCAAGGGGTTGCCCATTATGCACAACGATGACAAGATGCGACAAAATGGGGGTCGTGCTTATCTTATGGTGCTGCTCATACTGAGTATTATACATTGGCACCAGGTTTGTGGGATTATTCTCCACAGGTTGCAGATGCAGGGATGACAAAGGATTATTCTGAGTATTTCTACACACATCTGTTTCTAAGGTTATCGAGTCCTGATGAGCCAATTCCTCCATTTGATGATGATGATAGGGCACCACCTCAGGCACTAAGACAGAGGGGGGATGGAGAGGAGGAGAGTGATAGTGGGGATGGAGGGGATGACGATGGTGCTGAGGGTGGTGGTGGTGGTGGTGGTGACGATGGTGGTGGTGATAGCTCAGATGCAGGGACATCAGGTGCAGTTGGTAGTCATGTTCTAGATTTTGTAGTTCCTAAATGAAGGAGGAGTATTGTCGTAGCTCAGCTGGTGATTCCTAGGATTCGTATTGGAGTCCCCTCTCATCAGCAATAGGTGTAGATAGATGTATTATAGGCACAGATTCAAACTCTTTAGGGTCAGTTAGTGCAGGCTCAAGCATAGGTTGGCTAGGTTCAAACATTGACAACTGAGAGAGATGCAGCTAGGCAATAGGTACAATAGGTACAGGAACATGTTATCATACTTACTGCGGAGAGGGATGCCTTGAGATGGTGAGCAGAGTAGGCCGAGGCCATTACTGAGAGATTACAGTAGGTTGCAGTAGCTGCCGGTACATCCGATTATTTCAGAGAGATTCGACACACTGCTCAGGAGGCTTAATTTTACAGGGGTAAATATCATGAGGTGGTTCCTCCCAAGCGGCGAGAGAGCTTTGCACAGTCTCAATTTGGCAAGTCTCGGTCTCGGACTATTAGCATGGGTGTTACACAGCCATTACTTGGAGATAGGAGAGATCTTGGTGCAAGTCTGTCAGGTGGAGGAGGTACTGGTTCTATGATGCTAACACCGTCTAGGGGGAGCACGACACAACTCTAGTTAGGATAGCATATTTTTGATGTACTTTGGACATGATGTATACACTATTGGATATGTAACATTGATGATGTACTTATTGTTTTTAGAATTTATGATATAGTGCCATTTGTGGTATTGATGTATCTCGTCATACTTTTGGATATCCTTGTACACTTTGACATTATGATTTTTGAGGTTATATGATATGCGGCGATGATTATGATCTATGTGTTGATATGATGATAGATGTCGACGATGCCTTTAATTTCCATGTTATGATGATGATTATGATATGCATTTAATTTCTATGTTATGATGATGATATGCTATGGATGCATTTAATTTCCATGTTTATGAGGATGATGATATGTTATATGATGGATTTTATATGATGATTTATGATGTTGATGATATGTTATGTGATGGATTTTATATTTTTGTACTTTTTCGATGCAAATAAATGATGTAATGAATGAATGAATGTGTATATGAAATGATTGTGTGATGGTACCTAATTCTATGAAAATGTATGCAATGATGATATGATATGATAATGCAATGATGGATGACTCTATATGTTTTATGGATTTATGCAAATGATGTTTTATGCTATGTGAAATGGATTTGATGATGCAATAATGATATGTGATGAAATGTGATGTTCATATTGATTATGTATGGATGTGATGATAATGAGATATAATGATTATGTAAATGATGTGTGATGTTTTGTAATGATGAATTATGATTATGTGATGCAAATGATTATGCAGATGATTGTGTTATAGGGTCTTAAGCTTAAATGAGTGAATCTATCCAACTTCCAAGAGTTGTGGGAAGGTCACGGTCAGTTGATTATTTGTTAAATTAAGCTTCACAAAACCTAACATATTTCCCAATTCTGTTCGAAATCTGAAGAGACTCACTCATTTAATCTTAGTGAATTGCGTTCCTAATGCCACTATATGAAATGAGATGTGATGCACGTCGATGCGTGGATGAATGGATGATGTTGTAATATTTTCTACTGTATGCAAATGATGATGCAACTGATGTGCAACTATATGAGAATGATGTGTTTTTGGCAATGTCACATGTACTTAATCCATTAATGCAAGAGATAACATCATTGTTGTAGCTCTGGAAATCCCATAAATATAGATGCAAACTAACACAAATGCAATCTACTCTAACCATGCATATCTTGTATGCAAAATTTGTCATTCATAATAGCTGACTGGTCGTGCTTTTTATCATCATTGGGCCTTTAAAATGTTGAAAGTGAGTACAAGCATCGATGGTATATTTAGACCATGATGGCCTGAGTACTAATTCCATGATGTTTGATAGTGCAAGTTAACACAAGAATCTAAGTATAATTAAAACCAAGATGACCTAAGTATTGCTTGCGTAAAAAGATAAGAGTTAATTGTTTTCCTATACAAATTCAGAATGTCATCAGTGATACTTTGTAGCACATGTCTCGCGACAATTTGCACAGTAATAATGATCAACTCACATACAACAAACAAAGAAAAATCATACTCTTTCCTAGCTCCTCTAGTTCAATACATCATCGAGGGGCTCCAGAGATATGATAACAAAAATCAAAGTACAACAATTGAACATTTGTGTTTAACGTGATAAACCCATGATTCAGAAAGAACATTATCCATTTGAAGTTTGTTTTTGGTTTGATTGATTTGGCTTTTTTATTTTGAAGTTTGATGTGTTTCCAAAGGTGATTGATGTTCCATGTTGAGTTGCGCTATGATCATGTTTTTCGTGTTTTGTCTTACTGCTGTTTGTCTGTTGGTTTAAGGTCAAAGTTTATTTGCCCCTAGTAGGTTCAGGATTTTGCCTCTAGTCTAGGGTGAGACGACTGCGATGCCAAGATATGTACATGAAGCTCTCAAAGGATAGGCAGATTGATGGTGAAAGCAAATGGCAAAAGCGAATGGTCGACATGCTCAAATAGATGGCAAAGCTAACCTATCACAAATAGCGCTTGTTGCCAGGTTTTCACTTCTTGTTTCTATTGCACTTTTTTAGATTTTATGGTTTTTTTTATCTTTTTTGCTTTTTTTTGTATTTTTCTTTTTGTATTTTTTTTTGGATTTTTGATCTTTTTGATTTTTTTGTTGTTACCAATATGCCTGTTGCTAGGTTTTCATCAAGGTAACCATTTTTTTAGGACATTTTCTGATGTTTTTGGTATTGTTTTAGGACTTTTACCGATGAAATGATATGATATGACTGTTTGAAGGAACAAGATGCCCCACAATGGAGGTAATACAACCGTGGATAAATGATAGATCAAAATGAAAGATTCACTGCAAAACATGTCACACAAGAAACATATCTCTTGTTGAAAAATGATAATGGTTGATTGATTAAGATTCCAAGAATGATTGATTCCATAAGGCATGATGATGATAAATACTTAGGATCACTGATTTCCTCTAAGTATAATAATATTGATGATTGTTGATGATTGATTGACAAAAGATATGATGATTGGATAATGTTTTATAGCTTAGCTCAAATATGATTTACACGATAAGATTCAAGGTTGCAAAGGGACATGATGACATGGATTTTGATAAGCTAGGAGATATGGAATGGAGGAAAGCGAGGATAAGGATAATGAATGGGATGATCAAGATCAACTAGATAGGATACAGACACAAGGCCCAAGTACTTTGCCCCTATTCCTCATCAAGACCAAGTAAAGGAAGAAAGGATGTATTTAGAAAGAATGATGGGATATGGATAAGGTGAAGGATATGGTACAAAAGATATAGATAGAGCGTATAGGATAAGATATATGATTTTCAAGAAGATCCTTAACCTTGTCGAGATCAAAGGTAGGAAATGTGGAGGATAATATATATGCATGATAGGAAGATGGAAAGACTTAAGCATTAAGTTTCATGACCAAATATCCCTTTAATAAACCGTGGCAATGGGGATTAGACTCATAAATGTTGGCCTATTCAAGGTATGATGGAAGAATTAAGGACTTAGATCCAAAGGTTTGGATTAAAGGAGAAAAATGGGGGATGAATGTTGGGTAATGTATAGTAGGTGGGAAGGCTTGCTGATGGATAGATGGAAAGGATTGCAAGGTCAACATTGGCACACACCTCGAAGGGTGATGGAGTGACGAAGGAAAGATGGATTTGGAAGATGATAGGTTTTTAGGTGGCAAATTGGAGGAAGCTTTTGGATTAGCAAATTTGGATTCCAATTTAGATTTTATTGCGTCTATGAGACTTTTTGGAATCCACATGATTTTTTACTTTGATATTTGCTTTGTGGGCCTTTGTGGCCTTTGAGATTTTTCTCTTTGATTTATAGACCTTTCTGATCTTGGAAATTTTTCTTTTTGCTTTGATGGGCCTTTGTGGCCTTTCAAAATTTCCTTTTGATTTATGGACCTTTGTGGTCTTGGAAATTTTTATTTTCACTTTGATGGGCCTTTGTGGCCTTTTTTATTTTTCTTTAGATTTCAGATCAAATTTTCTTTTATTTTTGCATGCCTCTTTGAGGAGACATGTTGATCCTTTGATACATGTGGAATTTGATATGAAAGCTTTTGACATTTGGCACCCAAATTGCTTCCAAGAGCAATGGGAGGGATGGATTAAGACAAATGAAATGGAGGTATTATGGATGAGTTAGTGTAGATAGAATTTTGAAAGGGCATCAAGGATGTGTGCCTTTGTTGTTCTTGAGGAATAGGATATGGACCTAGGATAGATGGAAGGTTTGATGAACTAGGATGAGGACCTAAGATAGATGGAAGGTTTGGTGGATTAGGATGAGGACCTAATATAGATGGTAGGTTTGATGGACTAGGACACTTAAGTGTATAACCAAGGCCATGGTAATATGGGTTTTCTTGAGCAAAAAGGGGTTCTAGGATACCTTATTCATGAAGGCCTAATCCTTTGCCTTTGTAGTTCATACTTTGACACATTCGTTTACCAATGGGATATGCATTGTTTGTGAAACAAAAGTCAAGTCCATTTTGGGGAGGATATGACATGGATGAAAGGATAAGTGTTGGAAATAAACCAGAGTAGATAAAGGTGGAGGATCCCAATTTGTAGGTGTGGGATTCATGGATAGCTTGTATAGGTGTGATAGGACCTTGACATGGGGATGATGGGGTGTTTTGATCTTGACTTGGAGAAGGATCATGAGGTGTAGGAGATGGAACAACTTGCTCTTTATTAGGTATAATATCATCATGAAGTGGTATGGAAGGCATATCTTGATCTGGAGAAGGATGAACATCCTCATGGAATGAAGGAATATCCTTGAATGTAGGTATATCTTGATCTTGATGAGGAAGGGAATCATGAGACTTTGTAGAAAGAATATCTTGATCATGAGAAGGTAGGTCATCATTAGATAGGTTGGAATAATTATCATGCTCATGGGATGCAATGAAATCATGAGATGGTATGGATTCATTAGATGTGGTGGAAGGAGGACTTGGAAGAATACTTTTCTCTTGAGATGGAAATGAATCATTATGGATGAAAAGTGAAAGGAGGTCTTGGTCAAAGATTGGAAGAACTTGTGGAATTTTGATATCATCGACTGAAGTGGAAAGAATGCTTTGATCTTGATGTGTAGGAGAGTCTATGTTATCATGTTTTGGACCAAGAGATTGACATGAATCATTAGATGCAAAAGGTATGATAGAAGAAGGTGGTTGGATGGAATTGTTAACTTGGGTGAAAGAATCCTAAGATTTATTTTGGCTTATGGGAGATGAAGATAGATGCATGACATGGTAAGATTGTTCAATATCATTTGTGTTTGAAGACTTTGATTTGGGTTTCTCATTTAACTTTTTCAAGAATTCAAAGAAATTGAACTTGGATGATGTAGTTGTTGGTGGAGAAGGTGTCATGTCTGTATTTTTGTTAGATGGACAAGAATAGATGTCTGAAAACAAATATCTTTCTGTGGTTGTTTCCCTTTGCATATCCCATATTTGTTGTTGAAGGTTTTTCATTTGATGAGCTAAAACATTCAATTGATCCTCATCTATTTCAGGTTGATAAAATCTATGAAGGGGGTATTCTTCAGTCTTAGCCATGATGGTTTGATTTTCACTATTTTGAGTTTCAATGTTTTGAGTCTCAATGATTGGAGTTTCAATGGTTGGAGTTTCAAGATTTGACTCTTCAATGTTTTGATTTTCAAGCCCTTTTTCCTTGAGTTTCCATTTTTGTAACCTTGTTTGAATGGGCATACAAGTGTTATAGTTTAAACTAAACTTTGATCTTCAATTTGGGAGTGCCAAGGGTTTACCCAAGTTCAAATAGAATGAAAAATTCTATAGACGCGAATTAGGGTGAATCTAATTAAGCAAGCTTCGTTTCATGATGAAAGGATGATAGATCCTTATGAGGAAACTAAGCTTGAAAATTAAAGATGTTTTGAATGATTTTGGGCACTTTAGGATGTTAGATCTCGGTATAGCTAGACATGTTCACTTGTTAGACCTATTTGGAAAGTTTAGACTGTTGGGGAAACTAAGGAATGACTAAACACTGCTGAGGATTCTCGGGATGAGACTGACTGTCAGACAAGAGATGAACTTAGGTCGCTGGTTTTTTGATCTGTAAAATGCACCAAAATAGGTGCAAAATGTGCCATAACAGGTGTAAAATGCACCATAACAGATACCAAATGCACCAGAACAGGTGCAAAATGTGCCACAAGACTTGCAAGATGCGCTAGAAAGTTTTACAAGGCTTTGTAAGCAGGTTTTGACTTTGGTAACTTGGACAGTATGCGTGAATACAGGTGCAAGATGCACCAGAAGGTAGCCAATATGCGCTAGAAGGTTTACGAGATGCACCAAATAGGGAGAATTACATTGTTTATTGGAAGTTTGTTTGATTCTTTGGATTTTCCAGTTAGAGACTTGGTTGTTTCAATGAATGTTTTGCTGAATCAAGGTTTTCACTTTCAACATGTGATGTTTTTGTTTGAAATGGATTAAAAAACACATTGGTAAAGACACATCAAACATGTACAACTTAGGCTGTGTAGGACTATATTTGTTGAATTCCCACTTGGATTTTACTCCAACTGCGCTTACTTATAGTGGTTGATTAGATGCTTGACCCTATTGGCTCCCCTCCACGACACTCACCTCTATGGGGTAGCCAAGCATTGATCAATACCCATGAATCTCCATGACATATTTCTCATCTCTACTAAAAGCTGCAAGAATGTGGGATGACTTCAGAACGACCGTTCTTGCACCAACAAATAGATTAAGGATTTTGGACTTGCTACAACAAAGGGTTTTAATATAGACATTTCGTTTGTGGGGGATCATCCATGTGGCAAGAGACCATTGCTGCCCTTCTTGTTAGAACAATCCTTGTGATACTTGAACTTTCCCCAAGTACCCACATTTATATACCGGTTGGAAGTCGCTTGGCTTTAGCGTGTTACCGGTTAGGTCGTTCCCTTGGGTGATTACTTTTTCCCACAAGGCATGCCCTCTATGGATAAACAAAAGAAAGCAAGTACATCCGTAGTTCGATCAATCTTGGTTTTGTGTAAACAAAGAGAGAACACACGCGATATACTCAACTCACATTCACACACAAAAAATGAATGGGTCTGGCTTTTTGGTCACCCAGTTAAGGGGAGAGCATATGCCTACTAGTCATCAAGCACAAAAGACATGGTGTTCTTTATCCTTCTTAATTAAGCTAGATGCCTATTTTAAGCAAAAGAAAGCATTTAAATAACTCCAGCCCCTGCATAAATCATTAGTAGGTGCATAAGTTTGTCTTTGACAAGCGTATTTAGTACAATGGATATCAAATGCTTTTTCTTTCACTTCAATGCTCCACGTTCCTCTTAAAACCTGCAATAAATGCTCAAAATGTGATGAGATCAAGAAATAAGAAGAGATGAGGGTTAGATGAATGATTAATCATAAAACCCTAAAACTTAGACCAAGTTACAATGTGATTTGACTTTAGGTGTAAAATTGAAAATTTGAACTCCACAAAATTTGAGAAACACCTACACCATTGCATAGCTTACGAAATTCTACCCCATTTAAAAAAAAAGCTCCGAAAAAGACCTTCGTATGACCAAGATACAACCATTTTAAGATTGACTGTGAAATCACTAAAACAGAGACAATATGCGCCAAAACACATACAATATGCGCCAAAATACAAGCAAGATGCACCAAAACAGAGTCAATATGCGCCAAAACACATACAAGATGTGCCAAAAGACATGCAAGATGCTCAAAAACTCAAAAAAAAAGATGTTCTGAACCCTAGTGAACTTTTTTGAAAATTTGCAATATGCGCTAAATGAGCTACAAAGTGCGTCGGAGAAAGTGTCGTTTGTGCCCAAAGTCTAATGCTCAAACCTGCGAACACAAATTTTCCAGAATGTTAAAAAAAATGGGGCAAGCCCGATGGTGGGCGCCATTTTGTGTGTGTGTGAAATGTGGAAAGTTAGTAAATCAACACAAACCTTAATGAAACAAATTATATCAAATATTTGTAACAAGTAAACTACTCTATTTTGCAGCTAAACAAATCTTTTAAGAACGTCTCATTGTCCTCTATTCCTAAGGATTTATTAAACCATTTGGCCCTCAAATTTCTAGGTGCATAATGGTTGTTAAAATGACAACTTAGGAAATGAGATAATATTCAACATGCAAGCCAATTAAATTCCTACATGAAACTATATGATAAAAATGATAATGGATACTATGATGAATGGATGATGGTGTTAGATGATTCGAGGTAGATACTGTGGTATTGAGATGGAATTATTCTGCATATGCTCAAATGCAAACTATGGAAAACTAAGATGATACTCCATATGCTCAAATGCTAACTATGAATATGCTAATCTAAAATGCAACTATAATGCAAAGGATGACATAAAATGCAACTATGAAGCAAAGTATTACTCTAAGATCTAACTATGATGCAAAACATGATATAAAATGTAACTATAAGACTCCATAATGCTCCCAAGCTCAAACAATATTACTGCATGATAACTCTATTCAAAAGTGGATGCAAAATACAATGCCAAAGGGTTGTATTTATAGCCTTTTCCAAGCATTTGGTGAGGTGGAAATGATCGACGGTCCAAATTTAAACAAGAAGAATGAACGGTGGAGATGGAGGGAATCAAGATGTTGTCCCCTTGACCAAAGACAACATGCCAAATGGATGGAAGAATCTCTTGACCAATAGGCAACATGCCAAATGGATGGAAGACCCAAGTGTCGGAAGAAAAGACCATGTGTTTGAAAATTGGTGGAAGTGTGTGAGGAATAAGCCATGTGCTTAAAAATTGGTTGAAGATAATTCTAATTAAAAATTAGAATTATTTAATTTCATGTGACCTTAGTGAGGTGGCACAAAAAGTTGTAGACATGTGCTTGAATTCCTAATTGAGATTAGTGAAACTTAATTAAATAAAACAAGCTTATGGAAATTTGTTTATTTAATTAAATTAGAAGAAATATGATTTTAGATTTGAGAATTAGAGAAGGGTGAACAATATAAATAATTTGAGAATTTATTTATAAGTAGTCAAATATTAATTAAATAACTAGTATTTAATTAATTAAATGCCATGACCGATTTTAGGTGTATACAGATTGAATGGAGCTTTATTTTAGATGTAATAAGTGCCTTGGATATTGGTGATAAATTTTGTAGGATTCTTGAAGTCCTTTTTCAAGGTTGCATCTACACAAGTTTGTGTGAATGGGATTCTTTACTTCTTTTGTTTTTAGATCTATTAGGCAAGGGTGTCCCTTAACACCTTTTTTTTTATTTTTTAATTTATTTTTATCTCCGACTGTTTCTAAGACATTGCATTCTGTGCTCATGCATAATTGCTTGGGTCCACCTCTTATGATTTGAAATTATCAAATGAATATGTGCTTCTTGAGCACTAGTTTGTTGATGACAACCCTACTTCCTAAGATTGAACATGATAATTTTAAAAGATGCCTTGGTATTCCTTTTTCTCTTTCTCCCTCCTTGAAAGGGATGTGGGGTAGGGTGTTTGAGAATCTTATGAGTAAGTTGAATAAATGACACTCCAATATTTTTTGTTGTTGTTAAGATGTTTCAAATCTATCAAAAAGTGTTCCCATCTTATTCTAAGTATTTCTCCTTTGCTTGATTGGTATATTCTTTGCATATTAAGCAACTTGAGATAATGATAAAAGATAATTTATGGTTTGATGACAAGAAGAATAAGAGAAGGGATGTGATCAGTTGGGAATGATGTTGTAGACATAGGAATATGGGGGCTAAGGGGCTTAAAAACCTATTGACAATATTCTATGTTTTATTTATGGGGAGAGAGAAATAATTATACATTTTTTTATTATTATTTTGCTAAAAATGTTTGGGCTTGTTTTCCTCCTTTCTACTCTTGTTATTTAGGGGCGAAGAAGTTTATTAGCGGGATATCTTGTTTGGCTCTATTGTTATGTTTGACACTATTTTTTCCAAATTGATTCATACAATTTGGTTGGTGTTATCCATTGAGGTGGTATGGTTTATTTGCATAAGCATAATAAAACATGTTTTTCAAAGTGAACATAGGGATATTATTGGCTTTTGTAAAAAAATCAGTGTTCCTTATTCTTTTGTAGGTTTGTGAGCAAGCTAATAGTTCTAAGGAAGAGATCCAATAGCTAATGAAAGATGGTGCTAATGAACATGGTGAAAGCTCAGGGGCTATTGTGTACAAAGGCTATGTTGCTATTGTGTACAAAGGCTATGCTATCTCAAAATTTGATGGCTTTGATGATATTCCTATTTTCACCTTTTCTAAATGATGGAATAGGAAGTGCATGAGGAATATGATGTAAAAAGTCGCTAAAAAATAAATTGATATAATGGAAGCTAAAGAGAAGATGAAGAAGTTTTCTAAATAGAGTGACTAATTATTCTGGGTGTTGCAACTAGTTACTTTTGGTTGGTCATATTATATAATGATGGCTGATGTGCTTATGTATTTGTGACAATTGGTTTTGTTACATTCACTTGTTGCTTGAAGTGGTGGTTGAACTTTTAGTTTTGTCCTTTGTAGAACTATGATTATCCTTTTTGTCATCTTGGTTGTATTGATGGTCTTTGAGCTATATTTGTTCACTATATCAATATAAAAAACAAGATTCATAAATATGTTCTATAATAACTCCTAAATCTTAAATATGTAGTAGATGATTTATTTTCATTAGGGTTAGTCTTTAAGTACACCACCCTAACATGTAATTGAGACAATTCACACTACAATTGACTCAACACTAACAAATAAAAAAGATGACAAATTTTTGAATTTGAATTTAAAAAAATTAAAAGTCAAAATTATAAATGCATAATTAAATTAAACCAAAAAATGAAATATACAAAGAATATAAAATAGATTAAAAACCAAACAATATTATTATAAAAAATAAATAATACTTATACTAATCAACACATTGAAATTAGCCTAATCATAATAAATCTCAAATTAAAAAAAACATAAATATACGATTTCCACTCTTACAAACCTAACCCTAAACCCTAAAACAATTAATAACAATTCCCTCCTACAAAAAAAATTCCCCCTTCTTGATTTTAAAAGTTAACCTAAAATTTACTATTTATTAGGTGATGAGATTCCACTTTATCTTCCCACCATAATGAATGTATTTGTTACTTTTGCATCCCATGCTTAAATTCCAATTATTATTATTATTATTAATTAATAATTATAAAATGCATCATGAGACCCTCAAGGGAACAATTATCACATAATTAATGGTGTTCACGTTACGCTGCTTTTTTATTTCTGTTATTCACGAGTATGATGGCACTTTAAAATTGTGGTCCGAAATCCTATTTGTTAGCAGTTAAGATGGAAGTTTTATATGAACTTTTCAAAAATTTCTCATAAAAATGAAAAAACAAAAAGATATTTTTGTTTGTGGAGACCACGTCCAGATCTTCATGGAATTGACAGGAAATCTTTTGAAACGGCGTACGGATATGTGCTCAATTAATCATCAATGGTTAAAAGCTAATATTAGGTATTCGATTAAGAAAATATTAAAATTCGAATGTAGGCAAAATTTCTCCTTGGCTGTGTTCTTGTGCACTTGGTGAGTAGTATTCGGATTAGACTTGATCCAGAATTGTTAAAGAAAGATTGTGGTGCAGATTATGTTTTTGGATGAGATTTAAAGTGTTAACCTATAACAGAAAAGTCATAATTGAAGCAGTCATTTAGGGTTTAATGGTAAGATCTGTAACTTTTTAAAGCTTTAAAGTAAGATTCATAGCCGCTCCTTCCCATCAGTGAATAGTCCTCTTCATCTAGACTACCTTCTATTCCGATCATTTGATTGGTAGTTAATCGTACTATTTTATACATTTAAGCCTTATTTTGGGGTTTTAAAAAATTGGAAATCTTACTGTTTAAAGCCCTGAATGACTGTTTCAAAAATGCCCTTTTTTGTGAGCCTCATTTCTAGAGTCGTATCCGGAACATAATCTGGAAAACAATCTTTCTTGAACTTCTACGGTCTTTTAAAAATACAAATAACAATCTGCAAATCCAGTCATAATAATACTTACGAAATGCGTAAAAACCGCTAGGGATAGTAATCTCTGAGGTATTATAAAGATAAATTTTGTTGCGTTCGACCCAGATTTAAAAATAGGAGAGGTTTTAGCGGGAAGGCGAAGCGCCAAAGCTGTATATATCTCCATACATTCTCATTCCATTGCACCCAAACAATTTCCCTGTTGTATCTTCTTTCTGATATTTTTTGTAGTTAGAGATATGGCTAACTCCAAGGACACGACTGTATTTAACATGGCCGATCTTGGTGCTTCACTGAAAGGTCGCTCTCTCAACCTCTGAAATTCTTTTTTGTTTTTGTTTTGTGGGGGGCGGTGTGAAGTCTATGTATATATGTTTTCTATAATTTTAGGTTATCATTTGATTGCTCTTAATATTGATTTGGAAGCTGCCATGAGCATGCATTAAAAATGGGTTTTTTTTTGGCTTGATAGATGGAAAACTAGACAGATCCCATTTCATATTGATGGTTTTTAATCAGCCTGGTTTTAGTTGCTATGTGTTGACTTGTGCTTGTAAATTAAGCATTTGAATATTTCATAGCTTACATTTATGTGGGTATTGAAAAATTTAGAGTGATGATCGGCGATCAATGATGTGCTGTCGATTGTTGGATGGGCTTGAGTTAATATACGATTTTAACCATACTAAGGGATTTTACTCTTAATAAGCAGGCGGATTCGGATTGGCATTTTTTGGGGGCAATAACATCATTGCAGAGTGATTTACACTTAACTTTTGTAAATGTGTTTGTTGCTTTAATATCAAACTGTTCAGATTTTTATAGATCTTTTAGTTGTAAGCTTTTAGTTTTGTTGTCATTCATATGAGGGTTGATTTGGTGTAGAGGTCAGTAGGCTCAAAATTTTGCTTAAGTGCGATATGATAAGGATCCAATGGTGTTGGTTTAAGGATCTAAGGCTCCATTGGTTTAAGGATTCTGTAAGACTGGTTTTTAGGACTGATTCCCACAATGTGACTGTGTATGTTAAACACTTTCTTGTTGGAGGGAGGTTGAGTAGATCTTCATTGTGATCATGGATGACTTCTTTTCCTCACCATTTTGAGCGTTAATTATCTTAACTCTTTAAGTATAACCTCTGTTTTTCTAGACTGTCCGATCAGCTTGTTGAAGATCATCCTTTTGATAATTTCTGATGTCTATATTGCTCTCTCAAATGTTTGGTTAGTTCTGGACCTGTATGCTTCAATGTTGTTTTGCATTATAAGATTGCTATACCTTTTTCTTTTATGCTTGTAAATTTGTTGTTGTTCGAGAATGCATATAATGGAATATACACACATGTATATTACATTCATATATTTAGACACACATATGATATTGGTATGCAAGTGCACGCCAGTTTGGTGCAAGCATATGATATGATATTCAATTATCTACCCTAATTGTGCGTTGAAGTCGGTCCAATTTTACCTTATGGGCTTAAGATTTTGGATTTTTTAACAGGTGGAAAGGAAAATGAAGGCTTGGTTGGTATTTTAAAGGTACTTTTTATATATTTCTTTTTATTTGTTCAAATTGTTTTGGGCAATATGCCCATCACAATTTTGATATTTTATATGTTTACAAAATTTGATATGAGGCAAGTGATTTGTGGTGTTGAATTGAAACACAATTTCATAGGCCCAGGATAAATTGCTGGTGCCTTCACTGGATATATCCGATTTCTAAAAAACATTTCTAATAATCACTGGATTTAAGAAGTCTTCCATGATATATTTCAGGATAAGCTCCAGACTCTTGTTGGTACCTCATCAGGTTACATTGAATCACTACCTCACAAAGTAAAGAAGCGAGTGGAAGCGTTGCAAGATCTGCAGGTATTTATATGTTTATATTTTTATTTTCTGTGGAAATAATGTTCATGCGAAGGTCTTATGATTTTTCCGCTGTCAATGAAGGGTAAACATAAGGAGATAGAGACCATATTTTTTGAAGAAAAAGCTGCGTTGGAGGCAAAGTATCAAAAACTTTATGAACCTTTCTACAAGAAGGTATCCGTGTTTAGTGTTTTTTCTGTGGTGTATTGTGTGCTTTTCAAAGTTTTCTAAATTGGAAGTTTCATATATTCCCCGATCTCTTCCCCCTTCCTAAGGAAGTGCTAATTTTTCAGGAAACTGTTGTATATTGTTATCTCTATCAATAGGTTTGAACTTTTATCTAATAGATTGAAACTTGCTTACTCATGAATTTAATAATTTAATATTTATATATGTAGTCGATATTATTCTACCATTATTGATTTACAATGAAAGTCAAGTTCTTTGCATTTTATAAGATTATACTTGATGCTACTGTCTGCTTGCTGTGTATTGTTAACTATTAAAAACTTCAATAGCTTTAGTCTTTTTGCTCTAGGATTCCTATATGACCTAATCTGCTGAGCTCCATAATGTCTTTCCTTATTATGAACTTGATTTTATCCCCACTAACTAAGCTGTGTGCATTCTAATAAATATTGTGAGATGCTATTTTTCAATTGGCATTGCAACTTTTGTTCATTTACATGGTAGGTGAGATTTTAGTGTTGGCCATGAACTATCTCAGAAGAAGAACAAGAAATGGAAGAATAGATAATGTCTAATCTAATAAGTGCAAATAGAATAATAGCATATATTTTTTGGTTCTATGACATGATAACCTAAAACATAGATAGAACTATTACAAATCCTTTAGGAGCAACTTGATTTGTAATAAAGTATAATGTATCGAGATGTTTCTATTGCATGATTATAGGTTTGTAAGGTATCAAATAATATAAGTAGCTACTTCAGTTCACACAATCTTTAGTAGATGATTATGTCAAGATGTTTTAGCTTTTAGGGTAGAATTTTTTTGATTTTCCTTGACAACTAAATTTATTTTCCTGCAATGGAATATCCTATTGCAGCGCTATGACATTGTGAATGGAGTAGTAGATGTTGAGGACGATAACAAGGAGAAAGAGGAAGAACCAAAGAAAGAATCTACTGATGCCGGTATGTAATAACCGTTTCAGATTCTAGGTTCATGTGATTTGAAATTTGGTGGGGAAGTGCTTATTGTGATATCTTTGTGATTGTAGCAGAAAAGGGAGTTCCTGAATTTTGGCTAACTGCTATGAAGAACAATGATGTTTTGGGAACGCAAGTAGGATGTTGCTCCTTTTCCTTGTATCCAAAACACAGTTTGGCTATACCAAGCAATGTTACCTACATTACAGTGAGTTAACTGACTTATTTTTCAATAAACAGATTACAGAACGTGATGAAGGTGCCTTGAAGTTTTTAAAGGATATACAATGTTCTCGCCTTGACAGTGACAAGGATGAGAAGGGCTTCAAGTTGGAATTCTTCTTCGATGAAAACCCTTATTTTAAGAATAGTGTGGTAAGCACTCACATTTTTAGTGCCTGTCAACACTTTTCATGTCTAATTTATTTTTCATTTTCTTAAGTGCTCTTTAAATTCTTGTTCCAGTGTATGTTTATATTCAATACATTCTCAAGTTATTGTTAATATATTTCCTTTATTAATGCAGTTAACAAAGATATACTACATGGAAGATGAAAATGAACCTATCCTGGAACGTGCGGTAGGGTAAGTCTAATGCAAGCATCTCCTTTTGCCAATTAAATGACGTGAATTTCCTAGTTCATTTAATGATGTTATTTCACATGCAGAACTGAAATTGATTGGTTACCTGGCAAGAACATTACTCGGAAGGTCATGAAGAAGAAGCCTAAGAAGGGAGCCAAGAATGCAAAACCAGTGACCAAAATTGAGCAATGCCCAAGTTTCTTCAATTTCTTTGATCCACCCAAGGTCCCTGAAGATGATGATGTTGATGATGATGCTGTGAGTATTGCTGAGCGATCTGTTTTGCTTGTTGTGCTCTTTAGTTTTCAGTGAACACACATTTTAGTGTCCTGTATTTGTGTTCTGATAAGTTTGTGGGGTGGTTGACAGGCTGAGGAATTGCAAGATGTAATGGAGCAAGATTATGAGATGGGGTTTGTTCTTGATCTATTGCTAAGTTTTTGGGTTTATGTACCTTTTGGATATCAGTTTTAATTGATTTTATGTGTTTTTTGCAGATCTACAATTAAGGATAAACTTATACCCCATGCAGTTTCTTGGTTCACTGGGGAAGCAGGTGATGATGATGATTATATTCCTGAAGATGATGGCGATGCTGATGAAGATGATGATGAGAGTGAGGAAGAGGATGAAGATCATGAAGGGGAAGAAAATGGCAACAAAAGTCTCTAGACAATTTGCTTGTTTATGTTGTATTCAAAAAATTCATTGCTCGTTCCTCAATCATGGGAGAGATTGAACATTTATATTTCTTTTGCTGCAATGCAGTGGAGTGGATTCAAAATCCAGCCTAGATTCTAGGTAAGGATTTGTTGAGGATTTGGCAGTTTCCAAGTCTGCTGGGTGGTATTTGTTACGAGGTTTCTTTTCAGGAGAGTCTGATTAGGATTAGGATAAATTTAGGATCAATTTTTTGGTGGTTGGATTTGGAAGCAGCCACCTGAGTGCAAGCAATAATACAGACATTAGCAACAGGCGATTGAGTGCAATTGCATTTTTATAGGTGATGCTATTGAAGAGAGTTTATTTCCAGGTATGTTCAGAGATAGTTCCTTCATATTTTGGAACAGTGCTTTACATGTTTGAAACTTTTGCTATTTTCAAGAATGGTTGAGAGCTTTTTATCATGTGTAATTTTGTAATGTAATTGTCAGTTTTGAAAATTACGATCAAATTGGTGGATTGTCTGGGGTTTTGTTTTGCATTTACCTATGATCTCTTTTATCTTTGGTGTATGAAAAAATATAAACTCCGAAAAGCAAGTTTTTCAGTTCCTTTAAAAAAATATAAACTCTGAAAAGCAAAGTTGTCTGCATCGAGCACTGCCAATCTTAAGACACCAGACAGGTGCATGTAAAGTAAAATCGAAAGCCAAAGCACACATTTAATTTGGACTGAAAAATTAAAAACCGAAGCACAAACGTACTATAACTAACAAAAATCAAACCACATGGACTGATAAAATTGAAAAAATGAACATTATAATGGAAGAACCCAAAACTTAAGCACTAAATCTAAAATGGATTCATAAAACTAAAGCTACCAATGTGTAATGTTGGAATTAGCATACACATGCCATTTGCCATTTAGTTTAATGCCGATTTGGAGAGAACGGCTTAATACAACAATCTTGTGCAAAGTCAAGGCTCCTTGCTCTGCCATTGCTCATATTCTCACTCATTTATCACCCATTTTATCCACCCAGATTATGTATTTTGATATATTCAACCAGATTTTGCATTTACGCCTATCTATGCACCCATACCATACATTTGTTATCCACCTTGATGATTTTATCATTCCCTTGCCTTGGGTTATTTTTGTAGGTGTAAGATTGGTCTCACAGGCGTGGATCTGACTTGCAAAGTTTTAAAATTCAATTACAAATTTTATTAACTTTGGTCTGTTCCTTTCTCACTTGAGTTGACTAAACACATGTTTGTGTGATTTCTTCCTATATGCTTGTATTTAGAATTATTCACTTGCATTCGTTTGACATTCATCACCCTCCAAATATTTCAAGCAATTATTTGCATATCATTCTAGGAACACTTAAACTAGAGTATGTAAAAGGAATCAAAATTTGTCGAATCATCCTAAGACATTTGTATCTTGAAGAGTGATGTCTTTTTATCATTAGCACAATTCTAAAGCTAGTCTTTTCTAGAGTTGTGTTGGTGAAAAAGTCATGGCATTTTGGGGAGAATTATCATGAAAAGGAGATGGATCCAACATCCTAATGCTCATAGGCAAGTGGGGGTTAATGCGTCTCCAAGGTGTGCAAACCCAAGTCTTAATACCCAAGTCTTAATCACTACTCACCAACTCTAGTGGGAAGATGACAGGCTTGTGGATTTGTTGGCTTTGAGAAATACCAACAATATACAAACCCACTAAATTAGAGTACCTAAAAGGAATCAAAATTTGCACAATCATCCTAAGATATTTGTATCTCGAATAATGACATCTTCTATATCATTAGCACAATTGTAAAGCTAGTTGTTTTTGGAGTTGTGTTGGTGAAAAAGTCAAAGGCACTTGGGGGGGACTTATCATGCAAAGGAGATCAAAGATCCAAATGCTTATAGGCAAGTGGGGTGAATGGGTCTCCTAGGCTTGCAAACTTAAGTTTGTGCCACCACTTGCCAAATCTCGTGGAAAGATGTTGGGCCTATGGATTTATTGGCTCTAAGAAATCCCACCAAAATGCAAATCCATACATTTAATTTTTTTACAAATTTGTGTAGTCTCTAGAGAGGGTTGGCTTTCTCTCTTATTCTTTTGCTAATCAACCATGATTCTAAACTACTCTAAAAATGCAAAAGCTAATTTAATAGCTAACCAAACCTAAGCAAACACAAGGAAATGGCATGAGAGGATAAGACTTATAAATAAGATAGGGCTAGAGAAACAAAACTAAAAAGGGGGTAATCCACCATAGTGATCAATTAGCTTTGTTTTTAGCACACAACCAATGTTCAATCATGAATGATGAACATTGCAGCTAGGGTTGATTAAACTTATTTTTGCAAGCTTATTTGTGCATAGAACATTGTCAACCCACATCATCATGATTGACAACATTTAGAAGTGCACATACAACTTACATCCATCTTGGGGGCATGGGTAAACAAACACAAACACATTTGAAAAATCAAACCAAGCACTCTCCAAGTTAGTATATGACAAATAAAGGTAGTAGTAGCATTTCTATTCATTAAAGCCAAAAAATATTTACAAAGGGACTAAGCCCTTATTTATAAATTGTGGCTTCAATCTTTTACAATGACAACTAGAAGGAACCCAAAAAAAAAGAATGAGAAGGGAAGAGGGGGTAGATGTTACTTCACTATTTGCTTGATGACTTGCAAAAGATGCCAAAGTCGTGGCCGAGAAGGAGCACAAGTAGGTTGTTAGAAACTTGGCCGCTACTCTTTGGAGCCATGATGGCCTTTATTAGGTGCATGTGCCATTTGCATCATTCTAGGAGTATGTGGAATTTGATAGAGAAGAGATCTTGGTTGCCCACAAGGTATATTCAATGGTGACTATAGTGATGAACCATTGGAGTGATGGAGGCGTGTGTTGGATATGGGTTTGAAGTGGCCACCTAAACTTGATATTGTTGGTTTGGAGGGCCAAATAAAACTAGGGGGGAAGAGACTATGTTGATGTCACTAAGAGTGAAAGTAGTTTCCTACATGAAGATTGTCAAAAAAGGCTTAGCTAGATTTCACAAAGGAGAAAACGAGATGTTTGAATTGATGGATTGTTTTCTACATTAATGGTTGGTGCAACTTGAATAGTGCTAATGTGGTAGGGACCACAAAAGGCCTTGAAGAGTAGAAAACAACAAAGAGAGAGTGGGGCCCACAATGGTACCAAGCTATCAAGCTTGTTAGCATATGGGAGCAAGATGCATTAAGATTTGCATTGTTAGATGCTACTTGTAATCCACAATAAAAACAAGCCAACAAATGCTAGTATGGTGGAGGATTGTGAAATGTGTGAAAATGGACAATACTAAAGGGGTAGACTTGTTGCAAACCACACCACGTTGGATTTTAAAATGAACAATACATAGATAGTTTTGGTTGTTGAGCCACCAAAAGGACACCAAAGGTTGCAAAAGGTCAATTAGAAAGAAGAGATTGACCTCACATGAGTGGAATGATCACAACATGAAATCTTTTAGATTGTTGGATATGATAGTGAGCAATCACTAGGATAATTGGTGGTTGACTAAGTCAAAACAATAAAAGGTTGTAAATAAACAAAGGAATTGGTGGCCAAGGAAAATTTCATTAATACCATGTTGCTTACAATTCAAACACGTAGTTGAATGGATCATTGGAAAGATCTTGGACTTGAAGAAGTGATATGGATTATTGAGGAGAATTTGAGGCTTGAAAAAACTCTCATCAAAAGGATCTACCTATGGAAGCATGGATTGCTCAAACAAAAGGTCTACCAAGGCCACTTTTGAAGAAACATGAGATTGCATAAAACAACTATAGGTTCACCTAGGAGAGCTATTTGGAAACTCTTCAAAGATATTCGTAAATACTACTATTCTTGATAGTAGAGCAGAGAACATTTAATTTGATGAATTAAGAAGTTGGAGCACATAACCAAGTACATCATTTTTGTAGGTAGAGACTAGATTCATGCCTACTAAAAAGACCCAAACTTGTAGATTTGACCCCTCATAGAGAAAATTAATTGTAAAGATCTTAAGGTGAATTGTAGGCAAAGATTTTCCAATCTTGAGACACTCAAATTTCAACACATCAATAGGAATATTTAGCATTCTTCCTTCTAGAGCTAAGAACCATTGTCCTTCACACTTTTGTAATTTGGAATTTAATGTTCTAATTTCTTGATATTCACCAATAGCTCTATTATTTAAATTAATCCATGTATTTATTGTTGATATTAGTTGATTAGTCTAGATAACACCTTTATTCTAGAGAAAGATTAAGAATATTTTCCTTTACATTTTTGTTGAACCTTTTCAATCTTATAATAATTCGAATTCGATGTGGTTTGGGGAAAAAGCTGTTGGAATTATGGAGCCTTGCAACATGAGTATGAAGTATGGATGGTTTGTGTTGGTTGTTCCTATGTTGTCATTGATGTCAACATGGTGATAACTCTATGAGAACTCCACTTGGTTTACCGAAAGCTGTTCCCTACCGGTAATGCCCTTTTGTGTTGGTATTTGAGTCCAGAAATCACCGCAAGATCTGATATGACTCTAATCTCTTAACCATGTTATCATGACTCATTCAGATAACTATATCTTGGATCTTGAGACATTTTTGGTTGTGAGTAGAAAGTTATCTCTGACATAGTTCAACTCTGTACTCTACTATTGTTCCTTGCTTGGCATATTGTGTGGGAGACTCTGCATTTTATTAAGGTGAATATTCTTATGCTACGGTTTTTGTTGATAGTCTCTATGTTGGTGGTATGATGGGAAATTAATGTGTTCTCGAATCTGGAAGGTGTTTGCTTTGAGGATTATTTGTTGGTTTGGAGAATTGTGTTCTAGTCTTGGCCGACTCAGTGTATGCAATACATTATGGAGACTAGTTATGTTTTATGGATGTCAGCTGACTTGTTACAATGCACTACATGGATAAAATGTTTTTGTTGCCGACAAAGAGAGTTTTGATTATTTTTTTTCATCTAATTAGGCACCTAATTAATGATTGATATATATATATATATAAGGTGTTTTGAAGAGAAAAATAGAAGAGCGTGAGCGAGAAGAAAAGTGTGTGTGGAAGAAAGGTTCAAGCCTAAATGCTTTATCAGTTGTGGATCAGAGCAGAGTTGTCGAGTGATTGCTGTGTGAAACTGTACTACATAATCTGAGCTTCATTGGAACTAAACCCTGCACATTGAAGGTGTATCCTATTAGTTCTATCTCTTGGCAGTGAGCCACTATATTTGTATCTTGGCGGTTAGCCGTCTTTTGTATTCAGGCAGTGAGCCTTTTTAAGGACAGCGAGTCTTGCCAGTGCACCCTGTAATATTTTGTATCTGGATATAATATATTGTGAGTTAACCCTCACCGTGGTTTTTCCCTTTTTGGGTTTTCCACGTAAAAATCCTCGTGTTCATGTGTATGATTGCATTGATATGTTTCTATGTTCTCTCTTGTTGATTTAATCATAATTGTGATAATGGTTAAATGGATTTTATGTGAATGGTTTTATGGAATACTGATTCACCCCCCTCTCAGTATTCTGGATGTTCAACAATTGGTATCGGAGCTTGGTTCCTCAGAAGAAGCCTAACAGCTTGAGGAAGGTCCCAAAATTTGAGTATAATTTTTTTTTCCTCTAGAAGTGGTCTCTGCTAGATCATTTTTAGAAGAAATAGAAGATCTGAAAGACAAGTTGACAAAAGCGAATGAGTATATTGAAAAGCTGCAAAGGAAAAGTGTTGAAGCATGTGATCTATTGGTTAAGGTAGATGAACTTGTCTCCAGTTTGCTGCAACAATTGGATGAAACGAAAGGAACTGAATAATGTCAGGAAATTGAAATTCAAAGAAAGATGGATGAATGCATAAAGCTTGAGGAAGAAGCATAAACCTTGAGATCTGATCTAGAAAAAGGAAGAAGTTTTGAAGACAAATTTAAGATAAGCTCGACAATGCTTGATGAATTGATTACTTCTTAGAGATTGACTATGGATAAGAGTGGTTTAGGGTTTGAGAAAGGTCAAAGTTCTAAAGCGAAGCAATCTATTGGTAAGAAGACTCAGTGCAAAGATGGAAAAGTCAAGGATCTAAGAAACTATTCCAAAAGAACTCTTGTCAAACGACATGATGCTAAAAGGTATTTATTTTTCAATGGTGTTTGTTATTCCTGCAAGAAATTTGGTCATAAGGCAAAGGACTGCAAAAGTAAAATGAATGATTCTTTATCATTCTCTGACAAATGTCATAAGTGCATGAAGATCGGATATAAAGTTAGTTTGTGTGAAAACAAGTCGAATAAAAGAGAAAATGGAAAGAAAAATGTTGTTTGCTGTAAGTGCAACAATCCATAACACCTTGATAATAACTGCAGAAGAAGAAAGAATAATTATCTGATGAAGAAGCATGATCAAATCATTGATCCGAAAGAAGCAAGAAAGGAAATGAAAAGGATTTGGAGAAAGGAAGGAAAGCAAGTTGAATCATCAGTCTTATCTATGCCGACCTTCAATGCAGATACTCCCGTCAATTTCTAAGTAAAGCAGTGGCTAAAGGAGAGCAATTATTAGAAAATCTAATGAACCCCCTCATCGATACTTGTGTCACATCATGACAAAAGTATATTTAATGTGGTAGCAGAATTAAGGAATTTTTTTAGTCACATGTGAAGGATAAAGTCTGCAAAATTTGAAAGAATGGAGGCATACATAATTTTCAAGGTAATCTACCTGAAGATTGAAACATTTATTACAAAATCATTTGGAATGGAAGGAATATATTCAAACAATTCAAGAGGGTTATGTATCTTCAGAGAAGTGTGCAAAGGAATCTTAAAGAGCAATTCAGAGTTTCAGGGTTTGAAGAAAAAAACAAGTGGATTCAAAGTGAGCTCTTGAAGCAGGATATCTATACATTTCTTGTTGGCATTTATAGAGGTATTCTTGTTTGCACAATATTTCACTTTTATTGTTGTGGATAATTCAAATGTTGTGAATAGTGTGGATAAAGTGCAAGTTAATTTGAGAAGATATTTGAAGGATTTATTGGAAGAGTCTGTTGGTACATTCTCTCACATCCCTCTGAGAGTATTTCCCATAGAGGATATCTATGCAAATTTTTACAATAAGATAGAAGAAATGTCATCAGTTCAGTTGAGCATGCTATGGGAAAGTGAATTAGAAGAGAGCCATGATGCCTACAGAGTGTTAGTTGAGAAAAAGTTGGATGTTTGGAGGAAAGTCCCTTTGTTTGAATTTGAAAAGAAGTATATTCGAATAGTTTTAAGTAGAATTCACGATGAATCTTTGTGGATTGATGAGACACATTCGATTATACGAGAAGCTATCAGAGATGTAATTGGTTTGTGTTCCTTCAGACCAGTTCCCAAACAAAAGGCTATGGATGAGCAAGAGATAATTGAGGTTACTCCTGCGAATCTTGAAGGGAAAGAGATTGATTTGAGATCAATTGTTGATCCAGTAATAAGGTATGTTGCTATGGTCATCAGTCACAAAGTTTGTATCCCTAACAATGACTTCATAGTTTCTATTGCTTTTGTACACACTGCTATTGATATTGTTAAAAGAGGTATGGATTATGACTTATGTGAATTAATTCGTATACATCTTTTGAAGAATTTAAAGGAAATCAAGAAGAGTAAGAAGAATACTTTTCGGTATGACAATCTTGTTGTCTGTATGCTCTTTTACTTTTTAAGAGAGTTACTGGTAATAGGAAGAATAAAATGGTCAGATATAGTGCATATTTCCCATCAAATCAGGAACTTCATGATAAATCTTGGTAGCTCAAATGCACAAGAGATTTCCCTTGCTGCATTCTTTGGAACATTTCAGATGAGGATGAATAGAAGGTTTAGGATTCCAATAAGTGTTGTTGAAAGGTACTCTAGAAGCATCAATTTTCTTGTGTCTATAGATTTCTGTCACATGGAAGCAGTTGATTCAAGGTTGGTATGGATATCTAAATTAGATTATGAAGTGTCAGAGGATGAAGTTGATAATTATGCTAAAATTATTTTGGGAAGCCCAAAGAATCTCAATGTAGAAGGTACCTCCGGTAGCGCAACTGGAACAAGGAAGAAAAGGAAGAGTATTGTTAAGCAAGAAGTTGTAGAAGGAAGTGAGTTTGAACATGAGCATGAAAGGATAAATATTTAGAAATCTTTGGAAGAATTGCAGAAGGTTATTCTCAGTGCTAATTTTGATTCAAATATTTCTATTGTGGAGAATCTTAGAGGCATGATTGATTCTTTGAAGGTCTACATCTCCAGACTTGAGGTGGCTATTGTAATTAGATCTGGTGAAGAAATTTTTTAAGATATCAAGGAAAAATGTATAAGTGCACACAGTCGAGTGATGAAGGAATGGGAGTATACAGGGTTGTGAAGAAGAGGCACAAGAACTACTTTCTTTTTGCCTAGATTGGTCTTGCAGTACACTGAACATAAGAAATGAAATAAAGATGAGTGAATCCCGGATGAGCACGGAAGAAGATACATACAAGTTAGCAGAAGATAGAGATAATTAGAGGTGGTCGTGCATTGTGCAGCTTCAGGATAAATTCTTTTCTCTATAGGATCAAAGGACAAAAGTTATCAACAAATTTGTGGCACTTAGAGACATAATTAAACTTAGGCACGATTCTGATTCTAGTGCTCTTGGCTATATTGGTGAAATATTAGTGATTAATCTTAATCCCAATACTCTAGCAGATGGTATAGAGTCCTTAACTAAACTTGAGATAATACACAAGACTCTTATAAGTGCAAAAGATTCATGGGAAGAAGGAAAAGCATCATGGAAGGTCATCCTAAAGAGTCTCAGAGGTTCTTCTTCAGGTTAATTCAATTCTGTGTTCATATCTTTTGACTACATTTTGATATATACATATATACCAGATCCCATCCTTTGTCATTGATGTCAAAGGGGGAGAGATAGAGAGATGAAGAGATGAAGAGATAGAGGTTAACAAAGGAAAACATTTTTTGTGAACAGTTTTGATAAGGGGGAGTATTCAAAGTATTTAGAGTTTTTCAGTTTCAGTATATTGGAAAATGTTTTTGTCATGCATGTTGCCATCAATGCCAAAGGGGGAGATTGTTGGAATTATGGAGCCTTGCAACATGAGCATGAAGTATGGATGGTTTGTGTGGGTTGTTCCTATGTTATCATTGATGTCAACATGGTGATAACTCTATGAGAAGTCTACTTGGTTTTTCAAAAGCTGTTCCCTTTCGATAATGCCCTTTTGTGTTGGATTAGTGTGTTGGTATTTGAGTTCGAAAATCACCGCAAGATTTGATATGACTCTAATCTCTTAACCATGTTATCATGACTCATTCAGACAACTATATCCTGGATTTTGAGACATTTTTGGTTGTGAGCAGAAACTTATCTTTGACAGAGTTCAACTCTGTATTCTACTATTGTTCCTTGCTTGACATACTGTGTGGGAGACTGCATTTTATTATGGTGAATATTCTTATTGTTGTGTTTTTTGTTGATAGTCTCTATGTTGGTGGTATGATGGGAAATTAATGTGTTCTCAGATCTGGAAGGTGTTTGCTTTGATGATTATTTGTTGGTTTGGAGAATTGTGTTCTAGTCTTGGCTGACTCAACATATGCAATACATTATGGAGACTAGTTATGTTTTATGGATGTCAGCCGACTCGGTACAATGCACTACATGGATAAAATGTTTTTGGTGCTGAAAAAGAGAGTTTTGATTATTTTGTTTTCATCTGATTAGGATGACCTAATTAATGATTAAGATATACTTGTATATAAATAAGGTGTTTTGAAGAGGAAAATGGAAAAGCGTGTGAGCGAGAAGAAAAGTGTGTGTGGAAGAAAGGTCTGAGTCTAAATTCTTTATCAGTTGTGGATCAGAGCAGAGTTGTTGAGTGATTGTTGTGTGAGGTAGTACTACATATTATGAGCTTCATTGGAATTGAACCCTACACATTGAAGGTGTATCCTATCAGTTCAATCTCTTGGTAGTGAGCTTTGTATCTTGGCGGTTAGCCATCTTTTGTATTCAGGCAGTGAGCCTTTTTAAGGACAATGAGTCCTGGTAGTGATCCCTGTAATATTTTGTATCCAGATATAATATATTGTGAGTTAACCCTCACCATGGTTTTTCCTTTTTTGGGTTTTCCATGTAAAAATCCTGGTGTTCATGTGTATGTTTGCATTGATCTATTTCTATGTTCTCTCTTGCTGATTTAGTCAGAATTGCGATAATGGTTAAATGGATTTTATATGAATGGTTTTATGGAATACTGATTCAACCCCCCTCCCAGTATTTCTGATGTTCAACAATTGGTATCAGAGCTTGGTTCCTCAGAAGAAGCCTAATAGCTTGAGGAAGGTCCCAAAATTTGAGTATAAGATTTTTTTTCCTTCAAAAGTGGTCTCTACTGGTTATTCAGAAGAAATAGAAGATCAGAAAGACAAGTTGATGAAAGAAAATGAGTATATTGAAAAGATGCAAAGTAAAAGTGTTGAAACATGTGATCTATTGGTTAAGGCAGATGAAGTTGTCTCTAGTTTTATACAACAATTGGATGAAAAGAAAAGAACTGAATAATGTCAGGAAACTGAAATTCAAAGAAAGATGGATAATGCATAAAGCTTGAAGAAGAAGAAAAAATCTTGAGATTTGATCTGGAAAAAGGCAAGAAGTTTTGAAGACAAATTTAAGATGAGCTCAACAATGCTTGATGAATTAATTTCTTCTCAAAGATCGACTATGGATAAGAGTGGTTTAGGGTTTGAGAAAGGTGAAAGTTCTAAAGTAAAGCAATCTATTGGTAAGAAGACTCGATGCAAAGATGGAAAAATCAAGGATCTAAGAAACTATTTTGAAAGAAATCCTTTCAAACGACATGATGCTAAAAGGTATTTATCTTTCGATGGTGTTTGTTATTCCTGCAAGAAATTTTTTCATAAGACAAAGGACCGCAAAAGTAAAATGAATGAAATTTATCATTCTCTGGTAAATGTCATAAGTGCAAGAAGTTCGGATATAAAGTTAGTTTGTGTGAAGATAAGTTGAATAAAAGAGAAAATGGAAAGAAGAATGCTGTTTGCTGTAAGTGTAGCAATCTAGAACACCTTGGTAATAATTGTAGAAGAAGAAAGAATAATTATCTTGTGAAGAAGCATGATCAAATCATTGATATGGAAGAATCAAGAAAGGAAATGAAAAGGATTTGGAGAAAGGAAGGAAAAAAAGTTGAATCACCAACCTGATCTATGCTGACCTCCGGTGCAGATACTCCCATCAATTTCTAAGTAAAGTAGTGGCTAAGGGGGAGCAATTATCAGAAAATCTAATGAACCCCCTCATCGATACTTGTGTCACATCATGACAAAAGTATATTTAATGCGGTAGTGGAATTAAGGAATTTTCTTAGTCACATGTATGAAGGATAAAGTCTGCAAAATTTGAAAGAATGGAGGCATGCATAATTTTCAAGGTAATCTACTTGTAGATTGAAAAATTTATTACAAAATCATTCAGAATGGAAGGAATAAATTCAAACAATTCAAGAGGGTTATGTATCTTCGGAGAAGCATGCAAAGGAGGCTTAAAGAGCAATTCAGAGTTTTAGGGTTTGAAGAAAAGAACAAGTGGATTCAAAGTGAGCTTCCAAAGTAGGATATCTATACATTTCTTGTTGGCATTTACAGAGGTATTCCTGTTTGCACAATCTTTCACTTTTATTGCTATGGATAATTCAAAGGTTGTGAATAGGGCGGATAAAGTGCACATTAATTTGAGAAGATATTTGAAGGATCTGTTGGAAGAGTTTGTTGGTGCATTCTCTTGCATCCCTACAAGAGTGTTTCCCACAAAGGATATCTATGCATTTGTTTACAGTAAGATAAAAGAAATGTCATCAGTTCAATTGAACATGCTATGGAAAAGTGAATTAGAAGAGAGACATGATGCCTACAGAGTGTTAGTTGAGAAAAAGTTGGATGTTTGGAGGAAAGTCCCTTTGTTTGAATTTGAAAAGAAGTATATTTGAATAGTTTTAAGCAGAATTCACAACGAATCTTTGTGGATTGATGAGACACATTTGATTATCTGAGATGCTATCAAAGATGTAACTGGTTTGTGTTCCTTCATACTAGTTCCCAAACGGAAGTCTATGGATGAGAAAGAGATAATTGAGGTTATGAGTTCAAATATTAAAGGGAAAGAGATTGATTTGAGATCAATTGTTGATTCGGTAATAAGGTATGCTGCTATGGTCATTGCTTACAAAGTTTGTATCCCTAATAATGACCTCACAGTTTCTACTACTGTTGATATGGTTAAAAGAGGTATGGATTATGACTTAAGTGAATTATTTCATATACATATTTTGAATAATTTAAAGGAAATTAAGAAGAGTAAGAAGAATACTTTCTAGTATGGAAATCTTGTTGTTTCTCTTCTCTTTTACTTTTTGAGAGAGTTACCGGTAATAGGAAAAATAGAATGGTTAGATACAATGCCTATTTCCCATCAAATTAGGAAATTCATGATAAATCTTGGTAGATTGGATGCACAAGAGACTACCCTTGCTGCATTCTTTGGAACATTTCAGATGAGGATGAATAGAAGGTTTAGGATTCCAGTAAGTGTTGTTGAAAGGTACTCTGGAGGCATCAATTTTCTTATTTCTGCAGATTTTTGTCACATGGAAGTAGTTGAATCAAGGTTGGTATGGATATCTGAATTAGATTATGAAGTGTTAGAGGATGAAGTTGATAATTATGCTAAAATTATTTTGGGAAGCCCGGAGAATCTCAATGTAGAAGGTACCTCTGGTAGCACAATCAGAACATGTAAGAAAAGGAAGAGTATTGTTAAGCAAGAAGTTGCAGAAGGAAGTGAGTTTGAACATGAGCATGAAAGGATAAATATTCAAAGAGCTTTGGAAGAATTGCAGAAGGTTATTCCTGGTGCTAATTTTGATTCATCTATTTTTGTTGTGAAGAATCTTAGAAGCATGATTGATTCTTTGAAGGTCTACATCTTCGGACTTGAGGTGCCTACTAGAATTAGGTCTAGTGAAGAAAATTTGGAAGATATTAAGGAAAAATGTGCAAATGCACACAGTTGAGTGATGAAGGAATTGGAGAGTGTACACAGTTGTGAAGAAGAGGCACAAGAACTACTTTATTTTTTCCTAGATTGGTCTGGCAGTACACTAAACATAAGAAACGAAATAAGGATGAGTGAATCTCAGATGAGCACTTAGGCAGATACATACAAGTTATCAGAAGACAAAGATAATCAAAGGTGGTCCTGAATTGTCCAGCTTCAGGACAAATTCTTTTCTCTACAAGATCAAAGGACATAAGTTATCAACAAGTTTGTGGAACTCAAAGACATGATTAGACTCATACACACTTCTATTTCTAGTGCTCTTGGCTGTATTGGTGAATTATCAGTGATTAATCTTAATCCCAATACTCTAGCAGATGGTATAAATTCCTTAACTAAACTTGAGCTACTACACAAGACTCTTATAAGTGCAAAAGATTTATGGTAAGAAGGAAAGGCGTCATGGAAGGTCATCCTGGAGAGTCTTAGAGGTTTTTCTTTAGGTTAATTCAATTTTGTGTTCATATCTTTTGGCTACATTTTGATATATACATATATACCGGATCCCATCCTTTGACATTGATGTCAAAGGGGGAGAGATAGAGAGATGAAGAGATGAAGGGATGAAGATTAATGAAGGAAAAACATTTTTTGTGAAGAATAGTTTTGATAAGGGGGAGTATTCAGAGTATTTAGAGTTTTTCAGTTTCAATATATTGGAAAATGTTTTTGTCACGCATGTTGCCATCAATGCCAAAGGGGAAGATTGTTGGAATTATGGAGCCTTGCAACATGAGCATGAAGCATGGATGGTTTGTGTGGGTTGTTCCTATGTTATCATTGATGTCAACATGGTGATAACTCTATGAGAAGTCTACTTGGTTTTTCAGAAGCTGTTCCCTTCCAATAATGCCCTTTTGTGTTGGATTAGTGTGTTGGTATTTGAGTTTGGAAATCACCGCAAGATCTGATGACTCTAATATCTTAACCATGTTATCATGACTCATTTAGACAACTATATCTTGGATTTTGAGACATTTTTGGTTGTGAGTAGAAATTTATCTTTGGCAGAGTTCAACTTTGTATTCTATTGTTGTTCCTTGCTTGACATACTGTGTGGGAGACTCTGCATTTTATTATGGTGAATATTCTTATTGCTGTGGTTTTTGTTGATAGTCTCTATGTTGGTGGTATGATGGGAAATTAATGTGTTCTTGGATCTAGAAGGTGTTTTCTTTGAGGATTATTTGTTGATTTGGAGAATTGTGTTCTAGTCTTGGCCAACTCAACGTATGCAATACATTATGGAAACTAGTTATGTTTTATGGATGTTAGTCGACTTGGTACAATGCACTACATGGATAAAATATTTTTGGTGCTGAAAAAGAGAGTTTTGATTATTTTGTTTTCATCTAATTAGGCCAACCTAATGAATGATTAAGATATACTTGTATATATATAAGGTGTTTTGAAGATAAAATAGAAAAGCGTGTGAGCGAGAAGAAAAGTTTGTGTGGAAGAAAGGTCCGAGCCTAAATTCTTTATCAGTTGTGGATCAGAGTAGAGTTGTTGAGTGATTGTTGTGTGAGGTAGTAATACATATTCTGAGCTTCATTGGAATTGAACCATGCACATTGAAGGTGTATCCTATCAGTTCAATCTCTTGGCAGTGAGCCACTATCTTTGTATCTTGGTGGTTAGCCATCTTTTGTATTCAGGAAACAAGCCTTTTTAAGGATAGTGAGTCTTGACAAAGAGCCTTGTAATATTTTGTATCCGGATATAATATATTGTGAGTTAACCCTCACTATGGTTTTTCCATTTTTGGGTTTTCCACGTAAAAATCCTGGTGTTCATGTGTATGGTTGCATTGATCTATTTCTATGTTCTCTCTTATTGATTTAGTCAGACTTGTGATAATGGTTAAATGGATTTTATGTGAATGGTTTTATGGAATACATATTCACCCCCCCTCTCAATATTTTAGATGTTAAAAAAAAACCACTTCTATGAAGAATGGGGTTTATAGATTGTGTAATGGAAAATAAAAGGTAGTAAACCAAATACATAATCAAAGTAGAAGTCTTCAACAAATGTGTGTTACTTCTATTGGCAAATAAAAATAAAATATTACAATGGATGTTTACAAAAATTGTAGATAGGAATGAAGATTCTCATGACCAAAATAAGGTAACACTTCAAATTGATTTTCTTACACATGTACAATATCCATTTTAATTGATCTCAATGTGAGAGGCATGTGGATATAAAGAATACATTATGTTATAATTACAAAACAAGGATGGAAGTTGTTGTAATTATGGAAGCTTGTAAAAAGCTTGTTATAAGGGGTTGGGATGGGAGTTACAGTATGTAGAAAAAGGTGATTATTCACGAGATTGTAATAAGTTTTGTACTGAATAATAAAATCATTGGATGGCTGTGGTTTTGTGGATGTAGCCTGTATTTGGTGAACCACGTTAAATTCTTTGTGTTGTCTTGTTTTTGCTATAATTTTCTATGTGTTTCATTTCTCTATTGTATTGATCAAATCTGTATTTAACTGCTAGATATTTGCTTTCTAACCCTAGCAGTTGTAATGATATGTTCTAAACCATTGACCTTCCAATTGTCCTATTGGTTGTGTTCCTTGGCAATTGGTATTATGTTACATGGATGAAGTCATCCATGTGTAGATCTACTAAATTTTATAGTTGTCTTGTGTGAAGTTATGCATAGCCACAAGTAGGAAAGTGCAATGAGTAATACGTAGTGTCATGTGGTGGCACATGATAACATTGCAAGTTGCACATTCATGGCCACAAGTTGCACAATTGAACTTGTTTTCTATATATATTTTGTTAATATTAGAGCATGTCTTGGTAATTGGTTGGGTATTCTCTTTTCACATTGCAAAATTATCTTGGAAATCAAAAGAAACTTAAACTATCACTTTGTGCACCTAGGACAAGCTACATATGCTCTCCTCTTATTGGAAGATGATCTTGAGGATAAAAAATAGCTCTTGTTCTTTTTTTTCTTGTGACCTACCTCATCACCAAACACTCATAATTCATACTTTATAGGTTTTCCAATATCTATATTTGATCACTAGATCAAGTGGGAGCTCTTGTACCAATGATATTGACAAATTTAGGGAGCTACCATTACTAGCTAAGTGGAGATGTGTTTTGAGCATTCCATGAAATGATGTGGTTTCACCCAACCAATACCTAGGCCTTAGACAACACCCTGCACCATATATTTGAGACACATAATTTTTTGTATATAGAGGACTCCCTTAGATTACTTGTTTATCCTAGTTAGGCATCCTTTTGGCTATCATTTCTTGTAGTGCATCAATTTGTGAACTATATTGGGAATTTACTCATAGCATACCCCAATTATGTTAGTAGTAGGCCATGGGACAACCAATGCCAAGGTATTAACCATCCAAACATGTGCTAATTTAGCGAGTAATACATTGACTCTAGGCCCAATAAAATAGGCTAAGGATACCCACCATTAGACACATGGTATATTTATGAGCTTGCAAGGAGTGATGCACCTATTTGTTTAGCTTAGGTTTGTTCATGCACAATGTGTGTCTTTTAATGTTTAGATCAACCCTCCTTGATTCAAACTAGTCCGACAAGGAAGTTTCTCCATTTTTAGCATTATGATTTTATTTTTTGTCCTTTTCTTTGTATGAGTCACAACTTGGTCAACAACCACTACTTTGATCCAAAGTGAAAAATCATAGTTACAAACTTAGTCCAAAACCAAAGTCATAACCTTGAATCAAACTTGGTGCATACTCAAGGTCATGACCATATTCCATCCTCACTCATAGCCGCCCTTTCCATCCAACATAACCCAAGGTCTTAACCAAACTAAACCTTCATCTAACCTAACCTTATATCATCCAACCCACAATCAACCAATCATAGGGTTTAATCTACCCTAATTAGTCAACTTAAACCATAGGTCAACCCAACCATAGTTCAACTTGACCCTAGTCTATTCAACCCATAGTCAACCAACCCTAGGCCCACTCAACCCGAGTTTAACTCAACCATAGTCCATTCAACCCATAATCAACTAACTCTAGGTTTACTTAACCTTGGTTTAACTCCATAGTTTACTTAACCATAATCCACTCAACACATAGGTCATTCAATCCATAGGTTCACTTAACCCAAGTTTAACTCAACCATAGGTTAACTTAACCCAAGTTTAGCTCAACCATATGTTAACTTAACCTTAGTTTAGCTTAAGTCAAGTCAAGTCAACCTTATTTTACAAATAATCATAATTACACTTAACCCAAGTCTAACTTAACAATTTCCCAAAACATCATCTAACTTCCATACTCATGTTTATCTTACATCTAGGTAACATCCAACCTTAGTCATAACACCATTTCACACTTGTGATATTGTCAACCTATATCCAAGTCATAATTCCAACCCTTCACCATAACAAACCATCCTATATACATTTAAGTCCATAATAAGTCATAGCGCCCTCATTTTTGATTAAGTTTTGAGTCTAGATTTTATCTTTGGTTGATCAAGTTTTGAGTTCAACTTTTGTCTTGGTACATCTTGTGATATCTAAGAATTTTTTTTTATCCATACAAACAAGAGTCAAAGTTTTGTGTGTCACTAGTTGTTACATGTAGCCAATCAAAGTCCCACAAAATTGATACCCAATACAACTCTTATTTACCACCTCAAGACCATGAATACATATAGAGATAAATCCAAGTTTTTCAAAATAACATGAGTTTAAAATTACATTGAAACACATCAAGATCACATCCTTTAAGAACTAATAGAATTAGGAGCTCAAATACTGAGTGATTTCAATCTTGAACAATTAAGAACACAAGAAGCTCCTCTTGTAAACAATGATTGAAGCATGTGAAAATGACACTACTTATGAGGATGCTAGAACTAA